>NCQT01100220.1:4286-20786 GCA_002740465.1 Stenocereus thurberi
TTTGGATCTAAATCATGACTCAACTAGGCATAATTGGCATCAATAACCACAGCAAATCCGAGAATGATAAACATGATTTAAGCAAACCCTACAAAAGTAATAGTAGGAAAAGAAAGAAATGAAGAACAAACATGGATTAAACACAATAATGGGCGTCAAATGATCTTTAATGATAAAAAACTTAATCCAAATGAGTCTGAGATATCTCCTAAATAAACCCTAAGATTGCCACTCCAAAAGTGTTCTGAGATGAACAAAGGATAACCCCCAAATAAGTTCGAACACCATTTTAATATCGTGAAAACTGGAAATACGCACAGGTGCCCGTGCTTTATCGTATACGACCAGCTTTGAGAAACCAGGTCTTCACTGTAGGATTTCCATACGGTTGTGCGGTAGTACACGGCTAACCGTGCACTTTCTTAGGCCCTTCAGTCTTGCATTTTTTGCCCTTAAAACCTCAGTAAACCTCTTTTCCTTATCGAAACTTGTCCCCATGGCTTTCCTTTCTATTAGAACTAGTTATTTCCTTGTCTTCCCATCTTAAACTCCTGAAAATAAGAAAAACCACTTATAAAGCATAATATGGAGCTAAAGAGACAAATTTGACCATTTCTTGCCAAGATCCAGCATAAACTAATAAAAAGAAATCAAATAGGGGATAAAATAAGGTCAAAGTAGACATTTATCGATGATGGGTTAGGTTAGGGATCCTATAACCAAGTGTTTCAGTAGATCGCAGGCCAACCTAGGCAACAATAGTTAACCAAAAGAGGAGTGAAGCACATCCTTAATCGAGGATGCTTGACAGCATCTTTTGTCTACCTAGGACCACTGAACCATCATGTTTTAATATACAACCCTAGAGAATATTACTCTCAAACTCAAGCCCCAATATACCCATATGCTTGCTATGTTTATGGGTATAGTTGATGCATAACTATTCTTGCCAGAGTTCGAAGAGGTTTGTTCTATAATGTGCTACGCTAATATGCCTATTGATATTGTCCAATTAAAGTTCATTCCCTTTGCTCTAAAAGATGATGCTAGAAAATGGATGTATAGTCTACCAGCAAATCTCTTTACCAATTGGGATGGATTTATGTAGGTCATTCTATAAAAGTACTTTCCCAATAATAAAACTGTTAAGCTAAGGAATAAATTAACCAATTCGTGCAAGCTAATAAGGGATCATTTTGGAAGTATCTTGATAGGTTTAAGAACCTCTTATCCCATTGTCCTCACCATGGTTTAGACTAAACATAAAAAAGGGCAGCCTAGTGTATAGCATCCCGCGTTCACACAGGATCCGGGACATGGTTTAGACTAAACCTATTTATGATAAATCATTTATGAATGTCTTGACCAACATAATATGACAAGGGTGGAGTCAATGTGTCAAGGGAAATTTCTTTCTAAGAGCTCTATTGATTCTTAAGAATTCCTGGAAAATCTAGTTTAAAACCATGCAATAAGAAATCATTAGAGATGATAACTTGAACTCTAGGTATAGTGAGGTCAGGGGTGGTGTACATGTTGTGTCTAACTTAAGTCACTTTGATTCTAGATCTGCTACCCTTGAAAATATAATAAAGGGGTTAGTTCTATAACAATCTCAAACTTCCCAAACTTCTGAAGTGCGCTCACAATGCTATGTGTTGGTTCATACTTTAAGCACGTGTCCCTACTTTTCTCCCCAATTACCCTCGGGCCAAGAACAAGTGAACATGGCCTGCCAAAGACCAAAGAATGACCTGTATACACCTAGTTTTAATCTAAGTTGGTGCTATCACCTAATTTTTCTTATGGTAGTCCCTAACCATAACTGAGGGTTTCCAAGAAACTCCTTCCAAACCATGCCAAGTCTACTAGGGTGTTCTTAATGCACCTAGGAAGCCAACACATGTTCCTTCTGTTACACATATTTCCTAATCCCAATCTCCTCTTGATTATAATAAACTTAATAAATATAAGAGAAGATTTAAAAGTGACATGGAAAGAGTGATGAGAGAGAATAATGAAAAGATGCTGTGAGCAACGACAGAGAAATTCTCCCAGTTTGCTATGGCAAATAGGGAGAAAGGTATCTTTCTTAGTCAACTTGAGACTAACTCTAAGGGTGAGACCTCATCTGGCTTAGTTCCTAATAACTTGCGAAAGGTCAAATGTTGTGATAACTTTGCCATGAGGAAGAGAAGTTGACAATTGTGTGGGAGAGAACCTGAATAAACCATCTGAATCTCCTTCATCCTCATCTTCTGCTAGTCCCTCTATTACCATTGATGATTTTAAAGAGTCTAAAGACGGTGAGCCTATTGACATAGTGACTACATCTCCTCCTAAGGTGACTCCTACACCATCTTTGCAGGTCCAGAAACCTGCAGTTTCCTTCCCTAGTAGGCTAAAGGGGAGGAAGAACCATACCCATATTGACAAGATCAGGGAGGCCTTCTCCTAGGTCAATATTAACATACCTTTGTTAGATACTATCAATACCCCTATATGTAAGATTTTTAAAAGAGATTTGCATTACTAAAAGGGCAATAGTTGTGCCTAAGAGAGCTTTCTCAGCCCATAATCTCTAGTCAAATTCTTATTGAGTGCAAGAACCCAGGTTTCTCTACCACTTTTATAGTTATAGGTGACCATGCCATTCATGGAGATCTACTGGATTTGGGAGTTAGTGTGAATTCACTTCCACTCACTGCGTACAAGAAACTTGGACTAGGTAAGTTGAGACCTACCATGATTGTTCTCTAGTTAGCTAACAGCTCTAGTAGACTCTCTAAAGGTGTTATGGAAGACGTGCTTGTTAAGGTTGGGGAATTCATTTTCCCTATTAACTTTGTGGTTCTCAATATTAAGAGGGTGTTTATTGCTAAGTCCTATATCCCTATAATTTTGGGGCACCCCTTTGACTAATTATAGGAATGGTATGATGAAACTGTCTTTTGACAATATGATGCTTGACTTGAATATTTGCAATTTACAAAGACAGCCTGATGGTTTTAGTGAGGTGGACTATTCTAACCTTAACTGGATAGGTGATTTTTCTTACGATGAGTTAGAATTTGAGCATGTGGATGAGTTTACTATTGAGTATGAGTCCTTTCTCATGGATAAAGAGCCTAGGTATGATTTATTTGACTTTGATATGTGCTCTCTAAAATTTATTGCTGATGTCGTTCATACCTGTGATACTTCTGCTGCTTCACTTGATCTGAAACCTTTACCTGACTCCCTTAAGTAGGGTTTTATGTGTCCTAATGAGTCTCTGCCTATGATTATTATGTCTGATTTAGACTAGGATGAGGAGAGAAAATTACTTAAGTTACTTAGGGAGAATAAAGAGGCCTTAGGATAGACCCTGGGAGATATTAAGGGTATTAGCCCTACAATTGTGTATCACATGATCCATTTATAGGATGATGCTCGACCCTATAGGGACCATTAGAGGAGGTTAAATAAGACTCTCCAAGAGAAAGTTACCAAAGAATCATTAAAGTTTTTAGACCATGGGATCATATGTCTTATTTCTGATAGTGAGTAAGTTAGTCATGTTCAGGTTGATCTTAAAAAGATCGGCATTACCATAATTAGCAATGATAAGAATGAGCTAATCCCAATTTGAGTCCAGTCTATATGGAGGGTTTGTATTAATTATAGGAAATTTGATACTGCCAATCGCAAAGATCATTTTTTCTTTCCTTTCTTAGACTAGACATTAGAAAGGTTAGCTGGACATTCACACTTCTTGATGGGTACTCCGGCTACACATAGATTTCTATAGCTCCTGAGGATCAGGAGAAGACTATCTTTACCTATCCATTTCACATCTATGCCTTTAGGAGGAGGCCATTCGATTTATGTAATGCACGTTTTACTTTTTAGAGATGCATATATTTTTTANTTGGTTGAACATTGTACGGAGATTTTCATGGATGATTTTTCTATACTTGGGCCTTCTTTTGATAATTGTTTAACTAATTTGGGAAAGTTTTGAGAAGGTGCAGGGAAAAACATTTGACCTTTAATTAGGAGAAGTGTCACTTCATGGTTAAAAAAGGGATTTTCTTATACGAAGTTATTTCTAGCGATGGTATTGAAGTTGACAAGGTCAAGATTGATTTGATTGCTAGTCTTCCCTCTTCTACTTGTGTCAAAAATGTTAGATCTTTTCTTGGACATGCTAGATTGTATTGTAGATTTGTTAAGGACTTTAGCAAGATTGATAAGTCCTTGTCAAACCTTCTAGCTAAGGATGTGCCCTTTCACTTTTATGAGAGTGTTTAGAGGCATTTACTAAGTTGAAGGAATTTCTAACCACTGCTCCCATTCCATATTCTACCATCTAGGGCAAGCCTTTTGAGTTGACATGTGATGCCTCTAGCTATGCTGTTAGGGTTGTTTTAGGTGAAAACATTGGTAGAAAACCCCACGTAATCCTAATTAAACGTTAAATGATGCCCAGATGTGTTGCGGTTGAGAAAGAGTTCTTATCTATGGTCTTTGGTTTTCACAAGTTCAAACCTTACTTGATTGGTTCTCATGCCATTGCTTTCACTGATCATGCTGCATTTAAGCACCTTCATTCAAAGAGGGATGTGAAGCCCAGGGTTGTGAGATGCATGATCCTTCTGTAGGAATCTGATTGTGAGATTAGAGATAGAAAAGGTCCTTAAAACCTTATTGTTAATGACCTGTCTAGGATAGTGTACACTAGGGGGTATTGAGGCCCTTATTTCTGAGTGCTTCACTAGTAAGCGGTTATTTGTGATTCAGGCTGACCCTTGGTATGCTGATATTGTGAACAATCTTGCTACTGGTATGCTTCTTGAGGGTTAGAATAAGCATGTTAAGGATAGATTTTTGCACTTGGTTAAACTTATGTTTGGGATGATGCTTACTTGTTCAAATACTATTCTGATAAGATTATTAGTAGATGTGTCCTAGATTATGAGGTTAGGACAATCTTGTCTTTCTATCACGACTAACCATGTAGAGGGCACTTTAGTGGGAAAATAACATTGGCCAAGGTTCTTTGGTATGGATTTTATTAGCATACTTTGTTCCAAGACCCCTATGAGTACTATAGGAGATACCCTAGATGTTAGCAGTTAGGTCGTACCACTAGGAGGGATGTGATGGCCCCCAACCCCATTATCGTAATAGAAATCTTTGATGTGTTAGGTACAGATTTTATGGGATCGTTCTCAATTTCTTTTGGGAATGAGTATATTTTGATATGTTGATTATGTATCTAAGTGGGTTGAGGTTATCTCCACTAGGACTAAAAGGACTAAAGTGGTGGTGAAGTTTCTAAGAGAAAACATTTGTTTTAGGTATGGCATGCCTCCTACTATTATTAGTGATCAGAGTACATTTTTCAAACAACTGATCTTTTAATTCATTGATGAGACAGTATTCCATTATTCATAGGCTAGCCACTCCATATCATCCCCTAACCAATGGGCAAGTTGAGGCTTTTAACAGGCAGATCAAGCAGATTTTAAAGGAAACTATCACATAAACACAAAAATAGGGCCAATGAGCTTATTGATGCTTTGTGGGCCTATAGAATGGCTTACAAGACAACCTTGGGTGTGTCATCCTATAGGGTAATTTGTGGGAAGCCTTATCATTTCCCAATAGAGCTTGAGCATCGAGCTTGGTAGGTAATTAGAACCATCAACTATGATCATACCACAGCAGGAGAAGAGAGGAGACTATAATTGAGTGAATTAGAGGAGATACAAGCTTTGCTAGACTATCTAAAGAGAGGGCAAAATTGGTTCATGATAAGATGATTCTTGGGAAGGACTTTGCCCTAGGCATGAAAATGCTCTTGTATGATTCAAAGCTATACAAATTCCTAAGTAAGCTTAGGTCCTGTTGGACCGGTCCCATTGTTGTTACTTACATGTTTCCTTCTGGTATAGTTGAGATATAAGAACCTACTTCTAGAGCTAAACAAAAGGTTAATTGTAAAAGATTGAAGCAGTTCTTAGAGCCTCCTACAAAAGGAGGATATAGAGTGGATGATGCTTCATGAACTACTAAGTGATTTCTGATGGCTGCTGAGGTAGGTTGAGTACATTTAGTATTCAAAACAGTGTTATCATTCTATCCTTTGTAGACTGTGCATATTGTTTTTTAAAATTTTTGTATTTTCCTTTATTTTGTGTCCTAGATGCTCTTTTTCTCCACAATGTGGACATTGTGTGATCTTGGTGTGGGGGAGGGAAGCTATGATTCAAAATTTATTAATTTTTTTGAAAAAGAAAAAAATGAGCAAAATTTTGTTAAAACCAAAAAGATTTTCTATTTTTGTGTAATTTTGGGGAGTTGTACTATTTGATTGACTATGACTCTTGTGACCTATTATTGTTTGTATATAAGTATAGTGTACATGGTAGACCTTAGTTTAAAGTGTGCCACTACATATCCCAATTCTAACCTCATCATTCCATTATAATGTGGAGTCTAATCCTTATTTATATATCACCATTGTCTTAGGGTTTTAGGCTTTCATAGTCTGAGTTTCCCACTTGTCTTTCTAATGTATCCAAAAAGTTGGAAAAAAAGAAGAATAATAAAAAGCTAAAGAGTCGGGAATGATAAGTATCCCTTTCAGACATCCGCTATTGGCTGCTACCCTTTGAGACAATATTGCTATTGGAAAAGTTTGCTTCACAAGTTAGTAAGTCAATAAAATAGTCAAGTGGGATTGAGTCAAACCTCGGTAAGCTTAACTTTTAGGGGCGAACAATAGGTGTATGGGTGTCATGCTTGGAGGGTAAGAGTCTTGATATATATATTGTGCTTGTGTATAATCTCCTATTTAGACTGTAAGGGTGATTTGTTAATCAAGTGTGTACAATTTTACCATTGTACATCCTTTCGTATATTTTAAAAAAATTAAAAAAGATCTTTTATTGTCATTTCTCTTTTTTTCCTTTTTGCCTTTCAAAGATTTTATGAATATATTTTTTGCAAACCCTTACGAGACTCTACTCCTCTACTAGCTTGAAACTAAGGCTTTAAAGGGCTTCTTGCATGCACCAAGTACAACTACGATTCCTATGAAAGTGAGTTTAGTTGTCTTAGGTATATTTTATTTGTTTATTTAGTCATCAAAAGTGCTAAATATTATACCCCTATTCAATAAGATTTTACTTATCTTTCAGCATATTTTGTGCTTTAATAGAATTTGCATAAGTTATGCATGTAATAAGTGGACGAGGGAAATGCTAGAAAATTATAGTTGAATACATGATTTTTCATTAATTAGCATGGCGATCCAACTCTTGTGCAAGCCCAGCCCGCTCCTCGTTTTATCCCCATGCAAGAAGTGAACTACCCACTCTTGTTCAATACACCAAATCAAGTCTAGTCGATCATACGATTATTAGCATGTAAAAATTGAGAAGTTTAGGATTGAAGCTATGAAGAATTGAAGAAATATGACGATGAAGTCCCTTTTGAAATCAATGGAGAAATTAGGAATTGGAAGTTGGGCACAATTAGGAAATTGGGAAAGTTACTTGAAAAATTAGAAATCAACTGCAATTGGAAAAATGGAATATTAGCTTGGGTATTAAGAATTCTAATGTAATTAGGAAACTTTATGGGGTTTGTCACTAGTATTAATGGGGGTCCTTGGGGTGCTTGTAAATCGTCAAATTTTGTTCCTCTCTCTTATAGCATTAGTTGTAGAGTTTGAGAGATTATTGTGACTTCCAAAATTCTTTCAAGTTGAAGTTAATTTCTCTAGTTTTAGAGTTTTAGTTTTAATTCAAGTTCTCTACTTTTAGTTTTAATTCAAGTTTTTTAGTTTTGATTTTAGTCTTTCCAAAAATTCTCTCATTGAAAGTTTCAATTTCTGTTGCCCCTATGAGTCAATGGTATTGAAATCTTGAGGTGATCTCCTATTCCAGGTTCAAATTTTCTACATCTATTAATTCTAAGTAGTTAAGGTAATTTCTTTCGTCTGTCTTATATTTTTTCTTTTAATTTCATGACTTAGGTTATGTTTTTTTTGTGAGATCACTTATTGGAAGTTAATTTTGTTAGTTTAGAGGTTTAACACTAGCAATTAAATTTAACCCATGCTCTGGGATGACCCGCATAGTGCGATAACTATGATTTTACACTTGTAGCTTACTTTATAGTTCTTGATATGCAACAATCAACAAAACTATTAAGATCCTAAGCGAGCACTTAGATAGGCTTAGAATGTCAAGTGATGTGCATAATATTTTTTTCTAAGACTGCTACATGCCATAGAGCCAAGAGCAGTTTCCACCAAGGCTTATATTCTCCATTTCCAGCTCTAAATGATGCTTGGGAAGGTGTGAGTGTAAACTTTATTATGGTTTATTAAGGATTCAAAGGGGGCATGATTCTATTATGGTTGTGGTCAACTAGTTCTCTAAGGTGGCTCACTTTGTTCTATCTCATAAGAGTGACGATGCCTCTAATATTGCTCACCTTTACTTTAAGGAAGTTATCAAGTTTCATAGGATGCTAGCAAGTAATGTCTTTGATCAGCACACCAAATCTCTCCCTTACTTTTGGAGCTTCTTGTGGAAATTATTGGGAGCCAAACTCTTTTTTAGTCATACTTTTCATCCTCAAACCAATGACAAATGAAGGTTACCAATTAACTTTATCCACCTAGTTTAGAGGTTTGGTGAGTAAAAACCTCAAAGAATGGGATCTAAGACTCTAACATGCTAGATTTACGTACAACCGGGTGACTTGGTACAGCTGGACTAAAGGAAGGAGATATTCCCATCAAGAACGAAAAAATAAACTAATGGGTGGTCGAGATGGCCCATGTAAGGTGCTTGAAAGAGTTGAGGACAATGCTTACAAAAATTGGAAATATCAGGTCACATATGTGAGTGCTGCATTTAATGTGGCTGATCTTGCTCCTTATATAGAAGATGACTGTGAGGATTTGAGGTGAAATTCAAGAGGATGAGGGTGATAAATACCATACATTGTGCTAACTCTAGGTTTGCCCTCACCTTTACCCTTACTAGATTCGGTTTAATCCTCTAACATCATGATTGCTTCCAATGCACACTAGTCCTAAGTTTGCAATGGGTTTTCACCCACGAAACGAGGTCCAACTTGTGTTGGGAAGTCTAATGAATTTAATCTACTAATATGAAATAACATCCAATACTTTCCAATATTTCTATTCCCTAAAGTGGCAAAAACTTCCCTACCTCAGTGCATTTGTTTATCCTACTAATTTGCTGAAAATAGGTGAACTTTAATCCTTAGCTAAGGGTACCCAATTGACACAAATTCTAGTTTATGCCCTTCTCTCAGATGTATACTCGATCTTCATGTCTAAAAATAGACATTGGATTCCAGTTAAGGAGAAATGGTCAAGATTAGTTAAACTATGCACATAAATCCAATTTTGGTGCAATATGAGAAATTACTTAATTTGGGGGACTTACAACTATAAATTTTGCATTTTCTCACGTGTACAAATCTATCTTCATCAAGGAAGAGGTTTTAAATGGAGGTACCCTCATTAGATGATTACAATACTCTAGTAGCTTCTTAGAACATGGGAGAAATATCCTAAAAGTTCTAGCTTATTGATTTTGTCACTTGCTTTAGAGTTTGGATTTATTTTCTAAAGATAATTTATAGGAATCTTTTTGGTCCATTTATCTCACTATCTAGCAACGAGCTTTCATCTTTTTAGGTATTTGTAAAATCATTCTCCATTGTAATTCTCATATTTGCATTACTGAGGAAATAGAAGGCAAAATGCCATTTTCTTTCTATCAATCTCTTCAATATTTATCTCTTCTTAGAGTGGTGATTAGGAGTCTTCTCTTTAATATTTTTCATTTGTGGCCTTGCCCTTTCGAGATAGATTGAGTGAGAAGTTCTTATCATGTTTGGCTTCTCAATTTTGGCTCTAATCTTACAATGATATTGATTGCTTGAAAATGAATCCAAGAGGGATTATCCTTCGATTTTGTTGTGTGGGGTGACCATGATCTTGGGATCTTCATCTTCATCAATGCCTTAAAAGCCTTTTGCATAGGGAAGTTGTGGTGTCTAACATAACCTCAGCTATGTACGTGTATTACATCGAGGTAGCAGCAAGGAAATAATACTTTCATCTTTATGATGAATTTTGTAAATTTATTTATGAATATTTGTTTGTTTGATGAGATATCTGGATTATTTCATATTGAATATGAACTTTTTGACGAGTACATAAACTTTAGCTAGTATATTCACTAATTGTTGTTGAATTCATGCAAAGAACAAAGAAATAGAAGTCAGTGGAAGTTTTTAGTTGAGTGAGTGATCTTCTTGGAATGAGGTTTATTGATATAGTGTAACTTCCTCTAGCAGGATCTTCTTTTAACATAAAGGATGCCATTTAAAGTGTCAAATATCATTGTTCAGTCATTTTTCCAAAAATTACTTCATTCCATTCCCTTAAAATCAAGCAAATGACACCAGATGAGTTAGTTAAAGTCAAAGATAACATAAACTCTCACAACTGGAGAGAGAAAGCCTCACAGTTGGAGAGAGAAAGTAGCGCCCTCAATTGGAGAGAAAACTATAAGTAGAAACTAATACGATACAAATTTTCTCACATTGACATGGTCCCAGCCTTCACCACCAAATGCCAAAAAGGGAGTGTAGATCAATGAAGAAGTTGATGATGATGGAAGCAGTCATTTGCTAAAGAATAAAGAAGTTTAAAGTTATGTGTTTTCATCAATTTGTAAAATATTTCATATATTTTATTAGTTGTTTGAATATTTTTATAATAGCTAACCCTAAATCATGTGTATTTATTTAATGAAGCCATGTTATTAATTTTCATATTTATTTATCTCATTTAATCATCTTAGTTGGGAGAATTCATTTTGGGCTGCACTTTGCAACTCGCGTTTCATTTACCATAATAATTTCGGGTAAACCGATATTAGCCCCTGGTAAATATGATTAGGAGATAAATGATTTTTCATAATATCATAAAAATTTAATTTTTAACCATGCAAAAACTTGGGCCCAAATTCATTAAGTTTGGCGCAATTCATTTGGACCCAATTTACGGCCCGATTCATTTTGGGTACAAAGTTCGAAAATTTTGGTGTGATTAAATTAAGTTGATTACCATCATTATGCATAATTATCATTACCAAAAATTTACCTTATGGATGGATAAATATTAGCCAAGTAAGTGAGATAAATCCAAAAAAAATTACAAGCAAACCAAGCCACACATTTTCTTCTTTCTCTTCTTCTTTCTCTCCCCATGGGCTGCTATTACTGTTGCTGTTGCTGAATTTTGTTGGTTTCTGCCATCTTCTGCCACTAATGAAGGCTAATATCGGGTAGCCCCAATACCCTAGTACCACTAGCCGCCACCCCCAATCCTCAAAACCACCAAACATTACTCCATCTCTCTATTTTCAAGCTCAAAGTGAGTAACTCTATCACCTATCTTGTTGATTTTCATTTTGATTCTTGTTTTTATGGATTTGATTGTTGATCATTTTATTTTGATAAGAATAAGAGCTATTTTGATGTTTTAATTTGTTGTTATGCTTAAAAGCAAGCTAGGGTTGAGTTTATGCATAACCATACAACTTGAATTTGACGTGATGGATTCGGATTTTGGCACTTGATTTTTATGATCTTTGACATTAATAATGAATATCATGATTTTTATATTGATTTTGGATGAGTTTAGATGCAAGAAGTTGGTCATGAGTTAGGATTTTGGTGATCATGCACGGGTTTGATTTATTTCTAGCATCAAGTATATTATTTGTATGTAATGGATAACGAAATGAATCTCAGATGTGTTGTTTAACTTGGAAAATCACTTGCGGTGATTTTGTCTAAAGGGATGGATTATGAAGATTTCCCTAATTGATTAAAAAAGGTCATTTTGCTTATTTATGAAAATAAGTAAGCTTATGGATGTCTTTTGAGTGTTTTTGAAAAGAGAAGAATTATGATGTACATGATTATGGAGTAAATTTAAGCAATATGGCTTTGTAACATGATGATAAGGAGTAAGGCTTAGTTAAATGATTTTAAGGTGTGATTTTATAGGGGAATTATGTGATGAAAAGGGGAAAAACAAGAACAACAGGGCTGTGAACAGACCCAAAACAGGGGTCTCTTTGCAATTAAACTGGTACTGTTTGGCCCAGTGAAAATTTGTGATTTTTGATGGGTAGATAGATCCATGAGTTATCTTTCAAATTCTAGTTGAATCACTTCATTCTAAGTTGTGTGGAAAAATTTATTACCGGTTTGCTATGACTGTATAGGACAGATCCGAGCTATGCACAATTGTGTTTCAGCTCACTTTTGGGGCCCATGTTGTGATAATTGGGTTTTTTATATGAATGAACATTTTGAGGGACCTCTTCAACTTTCCATATTGGGGTTTTAGGTCTCCATATGAGATCAAGGATGAAAGTTATGAATTTTCTAAGGGGGACCTTGAATCGATAACAATTTTGATGGTATTTAGAAGCTTATTTGGTTTGGACCCTAAGTTGTATGGCATGTGCAACGAAATTGAAGAAGTGGGGAGATTGATAACTCAAGATCAATTCTTGTTGCTCTAAAACGATGTGTTTAAAGTTATTCTGAACCTATCACCACTCCAATTGCCCTCAAACCTTTGTTATCCATCTCAGAAATATCCAAAAAAAAAAAAACCCCTCATCAATTATAACCATCAAAGTTTTTCTTTTATGATCTCAATTATTCTACCTTGATCAATTTTACTCTAAAATTATTTCACTTTAGTTAAACTACCCTAATTCATTTAGTTTTCAAATCATATTGGTGTAACTTATCTTCATTGAATTATTTGAGTTATGGATGTCTTTTAGTGAATTTCTTTTACAGTTATAAATTATGAAAGTTGGTGTTGTTTACTAATTATATATATACCTATAATTACATTTCTTGAACAGCATTGGGGCCTAGTTTATCGTTTCCTGTTGTGTATAAGTATTATCAAGTGAGATTGCATTTCAAAGACTTTAGGTACATTCATTGCCTGTATCTTTGGAAATTAGCACGTATTTATCAAAATTATAATGTTTTGGAAACTACACCAATGAATCAGTTTAATCAGTGATTTGTCACATAATCAGTGACCCCATCAGTTATCAGTTACAGGGCATTGCCCTTCAATTACCCGCGTAGCTCCAAGCCAGGTCCCCAATCGGCTTGGCAGGTATACACCTATCTATAAATCGTAATAGTATCAAGGGTTTCACTATTACATAATTACTAGCAATTGTGGTTTACATTTATCTCATTCATTGTTTTAACTTAAAATCAATTGCAAAGCGAGCATCCAACCAATTTATGCAGAGATCTTTTAGCAATACAAGAATGCATATACTGAGCTTTGGCTCATAGTTCAAAATGTTTTTCATGTTTTGTTTTAGGCAAATGCCCAGTGATTCGCCCTTCTGCTAGCAGACCAGCTGAAGAAAATAAGTTGAGTAAGAGAATCTGGATGGATCAATAATGACATAGTGCATGCATATTTTGAAGTTATGTTTTGAAATCTTCAGTGGATGGAAGTATATGAATTGATTTACTATGGTATATAGAACTTATGTTGGTTAACAGTTGACTGTATATGGTTTGGTCATGTATGAATGTGTGTGGCTAAAGCTATGTCTAACTATGTTAATTCTAGTACTTTTGCTTCAAGCCTTGTCCTTTTTCGATAGTGATAACGCCCCGATCATTGGGTTTATCAGTTGAAATTAAGGAAATCAGAATAGTGATTGCAAGCAGTGACACATGCTTAATTAAGGGGCGTTATAGTTTTCGTATCAGAGCCAGATTGATTTTCTTTGATGGGATAAGGAGTATGAAGAGGAGAGATTGGTGGGTGAGAAGGTTGATTAGTGAAGGTTATTAATATATCATTGGAGATTTATGACATTAGAGATTTATGACAATAGAAATGCCTGTTTATCTCTCCCATGATCTTCACTTATGTTCCTCCTTGTTAAGTGGATCCATATGCATTGAATATGATGTCAGGTACTTCTATTGCCATTCACATCTCTTTACTATATGCTAGTATGCACTACAGGAAATCATTTCAATTATGACCAAAACATACGAGCGTATGCTTATCAGGTCGCAAAAATTTATACCTTTAATGACGAGCCCTTATTTAGGTTGTGGATGCATACATTAATTTGATCCAGCTTATATTCTCATAATAATTGTGCCAAACTCATCGCGAACTACCAAAGTTCTGGATGAAAATAATAGCACGACATAGTTCCCGATTTTATTTTCACAGAAATAAGCCTAAACGACGCATTTAGGCTTCTAAACTTGAGAAGGCTACCCCCTATCTCGAAACCTCTCACACCCAAAACCTCTCACACCCAAAACCTCTCACAACTTGTCTGGCATGACTGAAACTCTGGTTTCGCTTCTTCTCTGCCATGGCTGCCCCAACAATGGGCTACCATTGAGGGTTATATACAGTTAGGGACACGCTATACACAACCATCGCAGTAAGGATTTTTGATTCCTTTGGTTTTGACACTTGATGGAGACTGAAATTGGTGATGAACCTGTAATTTTAAGGTTTTTGGTGGTACCCACAAGGAAGGTTTTCTTATTTGTTGAGGCTAATTTATGATGAGGTGATTGATACAATAGTTCTATTCTTAACAGGATTGATTAGTCTTGATGCTTGATTACGTATTTCACGTCCAATGAATATCAAATGAATTGTAATGTTCACACTTCTGAAAACTTACAAAACAATAGCTCTGGGTTTTCTATTTGTTGTTTCTTATGCGACGCAAATTTTGGGAAAATTTGATGTTAAAAATTATTTTTTACAAAGGTAGAAGGTGGTAAATAATAACAAAAAAAGATTAGGGGTGTAAAAAATTATCTATCGAAAGCATGAGAGGTAGATAAAAGTACTTCTTGTTTAAAAGCTACAAATTTGTTCAATTAGAGATGCACCGACATAGGTTATTATGATTTTCTTGAGAATGGATTCAGTAGCAATGACGAAATAGGCTAGAAATTTCACAACGAACCCAATTAATTTTCAAATTAATATTCTGAATAGATTCTATCCTGGATTGACTTGATTGAGGTAAGCTTGTAACTAGATGATTAGCTAAATTTAGCACACGTCTTTCGTCGTGTACCACCTATTTCTGCACTAGTATTGTATATGCATTTGGGGAAGGACTTGGAAATCAGAAAATACAATGGAGAAGTGTAAGTTGAACAAAATGGTGGAAATATGTTGATTCTGGCTCATCAGAACAGTCAGTTACTAGCTGTGGTTTACTCTCCTGTTGATAATGGAAAACTCGTTTTGCCTCGGATGGATTCCCTAGCTATTGATGTGAAAGCAACAATCTCTTATTAGGCAATTATGCAAGCATAAGTATATGCTAACAATTCAGCAATAAGTACGCCTGAGTAGAACCAACAATCTCCAGGTGCTTTTTGAGTGTTTTCTTAATCATTCTTATGACATAAGATTTCCTTTTGCATTTGTATATATAGAGAGATCACGATAAGGTACATTCACTCATTCCATTCTCATTCGGTTTTTTGAACTCTCTTTCTCTTTTATTAGCTCAATTCTAAACTCCCTGAGAGTGATAAAATGACCCATTCCAACTACGGGTAAGTAGAAGTTTGTGATTTCAATTTCCTTCGATTTTTGCTTTTTTAGTTAGTCAAACGTTTACATAATTGCTTACAATGGTTGACAACTATTTGATTCAAAATTTTGATTAAAAAAGGGATGGACACTTCAACGAAATTACATGTTGATATTAAGTGTAGCAAGCAATATTAACGGACTGGGAGATGACTTCTATAGTGAAAAGCTTAATGAAGCAAATTGTTTCAATTGTTGACAATTTGTTTTCATTTAAAAAGTGATCAATTTTTAAAAAAGTTATCAATTTTCACCTTACCAACTTTCTTCTCTAGTTGTCATTCATGTTTCTTCTTTTGGTTCATATAGGTTAATCATCCACGCTATTGGTTTCTCTTGGGTTGTACCTGGCAATTGGTAAGTAAAAGCATTATATTTGGCTTTGTCTTTTAGGTTTTTGGCTTTCTAGTTTTATTAAAATTATATCATTTAATTATCGAATTAATAGTAAAGGAAAAAAAGATAACATTTTCAATTAGACGTTGATAAATGCCAAACAAATATCTCCAAGTTATACTTGTCAAGGTTTAAATTTTGTATTTTCTATTTGATTCTCCTTAGGCCTAGTCTAGGTCCCGGCTCCCTAGCTATAAAAGTACATACATGAGTGACACCATCTCAAATTTTCCTTATATTAGTTAATACAGTTGAAGAAATTTATTAGGGAAAGGAGACATGAGCCTTGTTGCTATATCAATAAAAGAGTAAGCATTTTTTTCACCTAAATTTAGGATTGATTGATA
>NCQT01100220.1:21157-32584 GCA_002740465.1 Stenocereus thurberi
TAAAGGGCGTGAGAATGCATATAAGCTAGTGAGTTACTCTACCCATAGCCAATTGGTTTTGGATTGGAACCTCATTTGACCTTATGTACAAGACTTGTTTGTTGAAAGCCTAATTGATATATAAAACTTAACATGGTATCAGAGCAGGTTACTGGATCTTTATTTGTCACCATCCCCATTTGATTAAAGTTGCGTGCATGACTTGGGTCTTGTTAGTAGCCCATACGTGAGGGGCATGTTGGAGTATGAAAAGTGAATATTGTCCCACATTAATAAAACTTAAAGAATATAGTAGTGGGTGTTGTCCCATATTGATGAAATTAAAGGGTTTGGGCATGCATATAAGCTTGTGAGTTATTCTACCCATAGCCAATTAGTTTTGGGTTGATACCTCATTTGACCTTGTATATGTGACTCATTTGTCACATAAAAAAGAACTCGTTTGTATACTTGACTCGTTTGGTATCAGAGCTTTTGAGAAAAGAAGAGTACGAGCAGCTTCTTTCATTTTCTCATTCAGATTGGGTCCTTGTCACATAAAAAAAAAAGGAAGGAAAAGGTAAAGAACGAGAGAGAGTGAGAGTCTCCAACCCCAGACTACAGAGAGGTCAAAATATATCGAGAGCCAAAGCAAACAAAGAGTTCAGCCATGGCAGCTAATGGATCAACTCAATTACAAACCTCACTTCCAATTTTTAAGGGGTAAAATTATCACTTTTGGAGTCTTAAGATGAAGACTCTGTTCAAGTCTCAAGAGTTATGGGATATTTTTGACACTGTGTATACTAAACTTGAAGAGGCACCGGTAGTGCCAAGTGAACAAGTGCGAGAGAATCGAAAGAAGGATGGGAAAGCCTTATTCTTCATCCAGTAGGCTTTTGATGATGAAATATTTCCTCGTATTACAGATTCAACCACTTCAAAGATGGTATGGAATACTCTAAAGCAAGAGTATTTGGGTGATAAGAAGGTAATTTCTATCAAATTACAAACAGTTTGTCGAAAATTTGAGACTTTGGCTATGGTAAAAAGACAAATCTATGCAAGTTTATCTATCAAGAGTATCTGAAATTGTGAATTTGATAAAGTCATATGGAGAAAACATTAACTACTAAGACTGTAGTTAGTAATGTTTTAAGGAGCTTAATAGCAAAATTTTACCATGTGGTAGCTATAATTGAGGAATCTAATGACCTATTTACTTATACTTATGATAAATTGATGAGCTCACTGATGGCTCATGAACATAGGCTAGGAAGGATAGAAAAGGCTGAAGAAAAAGCCTTTCAAGTGAAGCATGATTCATTTTCCAAGGGGATGAATGATGGTTCGGGAAGTCCCAGACGAGGCAGAAGTGGCTATCATGGCGAAGGTCGAGGTGGTGGCAGAGGGAGAGGTCAATCCAATGATCAACGACATCAATTCAAGAGGAATATTCAATGTCATTATTACAAAAATTTGGCCATAAAAAAGTTGATCGTTGGGCCAAGCAGAAACACAAAGCAAAGGAGCCAACTTTGTTGAAAAAGTTACAAGAGAAGAATACTTGTTTATGGCTCGTTCTCTGATTAACAGTGACGTTAATGGAGCCTAGTTCATGGACAGTGGTTGCTTTAATCATATGACTGGAACAAGGATGTTGTTCAAAGAACTTGATGAGAGCCAGAAGAGTGACATTCAATTTGGCGATGATAGCCTTGTGAAGGTGGAAGGAAAAGGCACGATTTTCATCAACACATCAACACGGTAATGTTGAACTTCTACGTGATGTGCAATTTGTTCCTGAGTTAAGTCATAATTTGCTGAGTGTTGGACAATTGATGGAAGATGGTTATTTTCTGTAATTTGACGATGGTGTGTGCTCTGTTTAGGATAAAACTTCTGGCCAACATATAGTCAGCATTCCTAAGAGATAGAATAGGATGTTTTCTCTACAAGTCTCAGATAAAAAAATTATGCCTTCAACGTTAAACATACTGAATCAAATTTGTGGCATCTTCAGTATGGGCATCTGAATGTGGGAGGATTGAAACTATTGCCTAGAAACAATACAGTTATTGGATTACCTGATATTGATGGCATTGACTTCTGTGATGGCTGTGTGTATGGCAAACAAACCAGACATTCATCCCTTGTAAACAAGGCATGGAGAGTTTTGAAATGTCTTCAACTAGTGCATGCTAACGTTTGTGGTCCAATGAGTGTTAAGTCTCTAGGTAGAAGTCGGTATTTTTTACTATTTACTGATGACTATAGTAGGATGAGCTGGGTTTTTTTCTTAAAATTCAAGCCTGAAACATTTGAAAGTTTCAAGAGGTTCAAGGAGTTAGTAGAGAAGCAAAGTGGCTGCCCTATAAAGATCTTGCGTTTTAATCAAGGAGGTGAATTTACATCTAATGAGTTTGCTATCTTTTGTGAGAAAAATGGAGTTCACATGGAGTTGACAGCACCATACACACCTGAGCAAGATGGTGTGGCTGACCAGGAAAATCGAACAATGGTTGAAATGGCTCAAAGTATGATAAATGCAGCAAGTCTTCCTAAGAGATTCTGGGCAGAAGCAGTCTACAGCTGTGTATATTCTCAATATTTTACCGACAAAGGTAGTCCTGAATCAAATCCCTTATGAGGCCTAGATGAGTAGGAAGCCAAGGGTAAGCTATTCACAGGTTTTTAGGTGTATAGCTTATACTTTGGACAAGTCTCCATCTCGATGCAAGCTCGATGCAAAATCAGAGAAATGTATTTTTATGGGTTATAGCCCTCAGTCCGAAGCATAAACTATATAACCCCATAAATGACGAGGTAATAATTATCAAGGGCATGGTATTCAATGAGGCAGCAACCTGGGTTTGGACTGACAACAAAATTCAACCATCTAGAGACGATCACCTTGTTTCATATCCCATAGAGTTAGTTGCAGGTTCACTAGAAAATTCTCCTGGAAATTCACCTGTAACCTCACCTGAAGGTTCACTTGAAATCTCACCTATAACTTCACCTGTAAGCATACCTGCAATCTCACTTGTCAGAACACTAAAGACTACATCAGCAACTCTTGGTGAGCCTAGTCCTCTGGGAAGATCAGCAAGAGAAAGAAAGCCAAATCCCAGATACGCTAACGCTAATAATTCATCTTGTTCCTTTGCTTTGTTTGTTTCAAACCCTATATACTTTGAAGAAGCTAAGAAAGAACTTGAGTGATGCAAAGCTCTAGAGGAAGAGTTATTGGTTATTCAGAAAAATGAGACTTGGGACTTGGTACACTTGCCAGAAGGAAAAAATAATATTGGCTTAAAATGGATATTTCGCACCCAATATAATGTTGATGGGACGATTTAGAAACACAAGGCCTGATTAGTTACAAAAGGATATGCTTAATAGCAAGGCATTGATTTTGATGAAACATTCTCTCCTGTGGCTCATTTTGAAACTGTAGAAATTTCTAGCCTTAGCCGCTCAGTTTAAATGGCCTGTGTTTCAATTTGATGTGAAGCCTGCCTTTTTAAATGGAGAATTATAAGAGGAGGTGTTCGTTATGCAACCTAAAGGATTTGTGATTAGTGGTGAGGGGAACAAAGTTTATAAGTTAAAAAAGGCTTTGAACGGGCTCAAACAGGCTCCACGAGCATGGTATAAGAAAATCGGTGCAACTGACATATACTGCGACAACAAGTCAGCTATAGCAATGTCAAAAAATCCTGCTTTTCACAGCCGTACAAAGCACATTGATGTTCTTTATCATTTCATTTGAGACTTGACCATGAAGGGAGAGGTTCAGCTAAAGCATTGCAAAACAAATGAGAAAGTTGCAGATATTATGACCAAGTCCCTTCCCGCAAGCAAGCATGAGCATTTCAGATCGAAGTTTGGAGTAACAAGTTTTGAAGCAAGGGGGAGTGTTAATTAAGTGCTTTAAAAATGTTAGTAGTTATTTCCCTAATTTTAGGAGTAATAACAGTTTTAATCAATGGTCTCTAAGTTAGTGTTTTTTTGTTGAATATTTCCAGCTAGCAAAATCTGGGTAGTGGGTCACTATCCCAGATTTTGCTAGCTGGAAATCTTCAACAGAAAAATACTGACTTAGCGAACATTGACCAAAATTGTTATTACTCCTAAAATTAGGGCAATAGCTACTGACACTTTTGAAGGCACTTAATTAACACCCCCTTGATTCAAAACTTGTTACTCCCAACTTCGATCTAAAATACTCGTGCTTGCCTGGAGGAAGGGACTTGGTCATAATATCTGCAACTTACTGATTTGTTCCGCAATGCATTACCTAAACTTTAGCTGATTTATCCCATAATTTTATGGTTTTAGTTGCTGTTTTTAGGTGATCAGTTTTTCAGCTTATATTCTTATATATTAGGTCTTTGATTCAATGAAAATGTGAAGCAATTTGTCTTTCTCAGAAAAATACTCAGCTTCATTTCCCTGACTTTACTGCTTTTCTACTGCTAAGTCCCAACAAGTATGGTATCAGAGTAGGTTACTCAATCTTGATTTGCCACTGTCTCCGTTTGATCAAAATTGTTTGCACATCTTGAGCTTTGTTAGTAGCCCACATATGAGGGGGCGTGTTGAAGTATCAAAAGTGGTTATTGTCTCGCATTAATAAAATTCAAAGAATATGATTATGAGTGTTGTCCCGCATTGATGAAATTAAACGGCTTGAGCATGCATATAAGCTTGTGAGTTACTCCACCCACAACTAATTGGTTTTGGGTTGGAATCTTATTTGACCTTCTATATATGGCTCATTTGTTGAAAGCCCAATTGATATATAAAACTTAATAATATGTAGTTTAGCAGTGGCTTTAGCATACATAATATACAGAACACTTGTTTCTATGCTGTATGACTGTCTTACATTCCTCATTCATTAAGAGAAGATTTCTACAGCAGTTTTCCAGTAGATACATACTCATCTACTCTACGGACTAAGTTTAGCACAATAGAATGCCAAATTTGTAGCATGGATATCATAGATGGGGGCGAGTTATGCATCCTTCCAACTTATAGGCATGTGTTCCACACGGGTTGTGGTCGAAGATGGTTACTAACCATTGATTGTTGTTGTTCAGTGTGCAGGCACAATTATAAGCAAAACCCTAATGTCGCAATCTGCCATTATTTATTGTAAATTTCATGGATATTATTGACTAGAATTTTTATTTAGAATTCTATGAAAAAGGTTGTTTGTATCTATTTACATTCAAAAATACGTATCACTATAAACCAAATGAAGTTTATGAAGTCTCATATGTTTCTCTGTTTTTTTTTATTTGGTAAATGTTTTTAGGTAACTAATGTAATAATTTAATGTTTGAGATATGTTAATAATAAATGTTCGTGCATATTTACACTTCTTTTAGTGCCCCTCGTGGGCATTGTGAGTGGAGTAATACCATTTGGTGTTAAAAATACACCTCAAATATTTCAAAGAAAAATGGATAATATCTTTAAAGATCGTACTAACTGTTGTCTAGTCAAGAACGGTGGCATCCTTGTTTTTTCTAAGACCATAGAATAGCACAAATATAATGTCTTAACTATCATCCAAAGATGCACTGATCATGATTTATTCTTGGAAACAACAAGTGCACTTATGCTGAACAAGAAATCGAGTTTATAAGTCTAGAGATAAAAGTTGGACAAATCATCCTACAAAACACATTCTAGGAAAAATAGAAAATTTTCTTGAATGGATTGAAGATAGGAAGCAATTAGAAAGATTTCGTGGATGTTTTACCTATGCTTTAGGCTTCACTAGAGATGTTGCTAAATTGAGAAAATCATTGCAGCCAAAATTCAATAAAGAAGTAAGTTGGACATGGAATCCTACCAATTTAAAGATTGTTTAAAACTTCAAAAAAATGTGTAAAAATCCTCCTATTCTTAATTTCCCTAATGAATGAGATAATTTAATTCTTGAGATAGACGCCAGTAATGAGCACTAGAGTGTAGTATTCAAAATCAAAGAATGAGAAAAACTCTACAAATACTGCAGTAGAAGTTTTAATAAAACATAATGCAACAGCCCTACGACGAAAAAAGAAATCCTTTCGATCATAACGGGAATTGAAAAGTTCTTGATTATTTTAGCCCCAAAATTTTTTCTTATTCCAATTGATTGAAAAGGAATACTTGGTTTTGTGAAAAAGAATTTATCAAATATTCAAACGCAATGGTGACTCATGCATTGACAATTATGGCTTAACTAGTTTTCTTTCTCTATTGAATATATACAAGGATCGAATAATTCTCTAGCAGATAGTTTAACTCAAGAACTCGCCAATAGTGATCATCACAGTATAACTCCTACCGGAAAAAGACAAAATCCAAAATGAGATGCCATTACTGCTAGAACGGATTTTTCCTTCTAGTAGAATCTTTATACATATTTTGGAATTTGATACAACAAGTATATGAATATCATGCTTTGGTTTGCTGTCATCTGCCTATCAAATAGCACAAAGGTTTAGCCTTTTAGAGTTACAAATGAATTATCTAAGCTATCCTAATGATATCCAAGGGGGGAAAAGGTTCTCATGTTCAAGAAAAATAGCTCGATGGATGGTAAACAGCCTACATCAACTACTATTATAATTATTCTTAGAATATTTGGAGGTCATGGAGTACTACAATCTTTTTTTCCTAAAGATTTGGAGTTAGTGGTATTAGTTTCTTAGTTAATTCAGTCTTTAAACATGACCCTATCATGAAAGCCCGGGAAAACGGAATGATAGTTTACCTCATGCAAATCCTAAATCTGAAGTACCCATTCTTCTCAAGACTATCTAAGTTTCAACAATGCATGTTTAAAAGGAACCATTAGATTCTCACATCCACTGATGACCCAACAAAAATTCTATAAATTAGAAGCATGTATGTCAAAGTACATTGTGCAGTAATTAAATATGAAAATGAAAAAGCTAAACCAGCCCATTATCTTATTCAATTAGTTGATTTAGACAATCCCAATGATCGATGACAAGAATAGTTTTCAAAGCGATAAGAATTAGCTAGTAATCCTTGTTTAGCAAGAGCCATCGGTTTATCCAATATTTATCATGAAATGGGGGCATTAATTGAACAACGAGAAATACTAATCAGTACGGGAATGCCACTTTTACCTATCATAATGAGTTCAATAATTACATAAAGGTAGAAGGAGCTCCTTCAGAAGATGTCTTTGATTATCTCTCTGATGTTAAGATTGGAAAATTTTTATCAAAAAAGGAAAGAGATATCTTCATGAATTATTTAAAAATAGGATCTAGAGCATCTTCAACTTGAGGAAGATTTTGATAATTATCTAGATAATGATGAACTAGAAGACATTATTGGAGTTGAAGGCATGCAAAATCTCAATATGGATGACCAGTCTTGTTAGCATAAAGGCTTGGTAAAGCTATTACATTATAATTGTACTATTTTTTCAAGTGTCAGGTCAGTAAAATAATGCAGTCTACTATAACCATGTAAGTGTAAATGTAGTCATGTGAAATATCAGTGTATGCACTATAGCCATTAGGGGATCCTAGGTAATTCATCTCCTCTATAAAAGGGAAGGTTGAATACGGAAAAAGTACACAGTCATTTGAGCATACTTAACTAAAAGAAGAAGTCAGATATCTTCGTTTCTCTATAAGCAAGCATCCATATGATCTCAGTAGGTTAAGTCCATCTTCAAATATTTCCATTGCAATATTTCCAATTTCAAGCTTTCAACAAAAGAAGTTTTCCAGTAGGGAATATTATTTAATCAAACCTTATGTCTTAAATATTATTATTTATTGATTAAAGTCTTGATCCTTTAAAATATTAAAAACCTGACTACAGTCCGAGGTAAGACGAAATGGATATGTGATGTGTCTGATCTAAGGAATGTGTTGTTAAAATTAGCAATCTCTTTAAACTGAAAGATAGACGAACACTAATGTCCAACGCCGACTAAGTTTAAGTAATGCTCAAAACTCTCTAATTAAACTTTAATTATTTTGCTAATTATGGTGGGTAATTAATCACATAAAATATAATACTTATGATTGAAGTAGTAGATTGTGATAACTAATACCAGTCAAAGTCATTAAACCTGAATATTAATGTAAGCTTAGTTTTCTAAAAAAGCCCAAAAGTTTAACTATTTGTATTTTGAACCATATTTCCTTAAAAATAGAAATTCCAAAAAGTTATGGGATGGATTTGAAAGAAAAACTCCAAAAAAATCATTGTTTCATAGAATATTGGCCCCCTGATGATAGTTTACCTAAAATAGAAACTACTTGGGAATACACTCTAAAAAGGTTGTCCCTTAAAAACTATTTTCATAAAATTTAGGGTACCTCAGGGTCACGAATTGAATAATCCTCTATTTTGTAGTTGTAAGTCTTGTGGAGGTTAATAGTTATCCCGTCCTTTGCATAATGTTGGCATGTTTATGATGGTGGTCAACATCTTTTGCCTTAAATTGTTACATCATATGCACTTATTGGTCACCATCTTTGTTGATTTACAAAGTTAGAACTTCTTAAGAAAATTTTATGGAGTGCAAAATATTATAAAGTAAGTGATGGACAGTCACAATTTAAAAGGAAAACATATTAAAGATGGCACAAGGGGAAAAGAGGGACAAAAAAAGGCATATAGAACACATAAAAGCAAAAGAAACTCATGGATTCACGCGAGTATAGGACGAAAAAGATAACAAGACTGTGAAAACTATTGTTCATGAGAGTAGCGGTTGTCTGACATGGATGTTTGTTGAATCTTATAAATGATTATATATTCACACACAACTTAAAAATCAAAAAACAATTGTTAGTTTACATACGACAAGTTAATACTCATAGCTTGCTAACTTTTTATTGTTATGGTTATTGTTCTTAGAGCTTCCTAATTTTTCTACTCAACTATTAAGTATGTGATTATAATCGATACGACCACCCTAAATTGGAGTTCTATCTAGTGTTTACACAATTATATTATTACATTAATCTCCCCTTGTCACTACTTTAAGCATGAGGTGATTACATTACATAAATTACTCCTTGTGATGCTTTTAGTTATAATGGTTTTACAATAAGAGTCACACTTTAATAGAAAGTATACATTAGTAACGTTGTTCCAAGTACAATTCATATGTCACTTTAACCTTGTTTTGTTAGTATAAGGATTACCTTTGTTTTAATAAAAGTTAGTATTAGAATTATAATGATTATTAATTTTTAGTCTGTTACTATCATCTATTACAATGTAACATTATTTATAGAAGAAATATGATTGATAAGTACTTAACATATATATTATTTTAGGGTCATTTTCCTCCATTTTTAGGAAAAATTATATGCTTTATATGATAATTTATGCTCCTTTTTTCATTTTACGCTTCGGTATGGCTCTTTTCCGTGTTTTGTAGGATTCTGGACCTTTTTGCCCTTAGTTTGACCCTAAAGGAGTGTATTTTGATTCCCTATGGATGCCCTTTAGTTGCTATGCTCGTGGAAGAGATGAAGAACAGAAGAACGATGAGCCAACCAAGACCACGGTCGGTCCGTGGTGGATGCCACGGTCCATGTGTCTTCATTTCCTGCAAGGCTTTTTGTTTTCTCGCAAGCTCTTCGACTTCCTAGCAGTTATTATTCCATCATTACGTGTGGCTCTTCGTTTTCTAGAAGTTTACTATAAAAAGGGGGGGGGGATCTTATCCTTACATACACACAATCATTTCATCTTATACTCCTGTCCTCCCTTCAAGCATATTAGGATTAATTTAGATTAGAGTGAGTGTGAGATTAAGTTGAAGTGAAGACGTCCAAGAATTACATCCCGAGTTTGCACGATGATTCAAGCATGATTTTTGGCTGAGCAATTCTTCTCTCTTCTCTTCTCTTTTCCTCTTTTCACCCCTTGGAGTGTGGCCCTTCTCCAGACCTTACATGAACGCAGGATGCTTGTGCACCGGGCTACCCTTATATGTTTAATTTAGTCATGTGCGAGTAGTTTTATTTTGTCTAGGAATTTAGGAGTTTATGAAAGTATAGTTGGATCATGTTTTAATCTATAGAATTATGCTTATTTCCAAGATTAGTTTGATTTCGTCCTATTAAGTGTTATTCATGTTATGAGTAGATTTTTGGCGAAAATTTACTTGTACAATTGAAACAAACAAGTGAAAAACTGAAAGGTAATATTTGGTTGTTGGACTACTTGTTTGAACCTATCGTTGCATCGTCTCAAAAGAGACATTGTCAAGTTGGAAGGACTAGAATTAAGTAATCGAAAATATTAAACTTGGATTAAGTCAAATTAGCTTGAAAGAGCGACATTTGCTTAATTTAGAAAAATTTAGTTGATTTCAAAAGAATAAACTGAATTTCTGTATAGATTGCAATTCCTCAAAATTAATATTTTGATTCAATTCCCTTTCATAAATACGAAAATTGCTAGGTGTTTTTCCCATATTTGATTTAGAAAAGTTTATTTGCAGTTGTTAATCAAAACCACTTGAATTAGAATTTTGCTTAGCATATCTTGAGGGGATATAGCTCAATAGATCAACCTAGTCTCTGCAAGATCGACCTTGATTGCTATAACGCCACCGTGCACTTGTGGCTGTATCAAGCTATTGGCGCCATTGCCGGAAACTAGCGTCGAATATTGGGTTTTTCCTGATAGCTTTGACTAATAATTTTGTTTTTCTTTGAAAAAAAACCAAAATAAAAATTGAAAGATTAAAACAAATAAGAATTTTTGAGAAACAACAATGGCAATTTTTTATTTCTCCTAATTCAAGTATGAATTATTTTGGAGATATTTTAAGCGATTAAGTGCTTTTCTTACTCAATGTAGTTATCGTGTTGATAAATGGGAAATTTTGGACACTGTTGATGAGGGTGTGAATAGTAAAACACGAACTCTTTTGGAATATTGGGGTTTTCATGGTAAGAGTGTTCATAAGACATGTTACTTGCTTGAGCAGATTGCTTAGGATTCATTTGAATTTAAAAAGACTAGTCGTGTTTTTAGATTTTCATTTCCTGATCCTTGTGCGTTTTATGGTAGATTGTATTATGCCCCTTTTTGGTGTGATTTGTGTAATGCTTCTGACCACGATATTAATTCGTGTCCTTACTACGCATGTTATGCTCAACCTGACTTTGTGTTACCCTGGGACAATGCTGATGCTGTCCTGACCTTACCAGATTCATCCATTCCTTTATCTCGGTGCACAGGGTCGAGGTGGGTGATCCTTTTGGGTTTGATGCTAGGTTTGATGTTGTTGATGCATGTTTTGAGTCAAAAGATATTTTTGATAAGGTGCATGATCTAGTTGAGACTCCTTTGGAGGAGTCACATGAGGTATTTATGCATGAGGAGTCTCCTAGTCTCGGTTTTGATGATATTATTATCCCCAATCCT
>NCQT01100314.1:0-13628 GCA_002740465.1 Stenocereus thurberi
ATATATATATATATATATATATATGACAAGGGTTTTAAGCCCCTTGTAACTTCGTACTTGACTTTGCTTGTTGTTAATATTGTTATCCTTAGTTTCTTTTTTTTTTAAAAAAAAAAACATTTCTACAAATCACATCATCTTTTTCAATCAATTGTTATAAACAGTTAAATACAATCCAATAACTTCATACGTTGCGTAACATTTTTAAATTGACGCTACCTCAGTCCAAACCAGGAGCATCAGCAGTAATTCTAGGGTACATACCCATATATCTAGTTATGCACACACCTATATAAAAGAGTGTGTACTATATTTCAAAAATTCTTAGATACAAACGTATGTATTCTAGTATGGTACACACCTTCTTTTATAGGTGTGTACATAGTTAGGTATGTGGATATATACCATAGAATTTTTGGAGCATCAGAGTACTCGATCTCTAGCCAAGAAATTTAAAGAATAAACCCTACTCTCCATTTGCCAAATAATAAGAGGCTAGCTGTATAGCTAGTGTCTGACTAACCCTTCAAATTGTGTCAACAAAAGACTTACCTGTTGAAAGGCTGGGTACGTTGATCTTAACATTCAATGTAGTCCCCACCTTCATAGGGTATAAGATCCATACATAAACCGCTTTCTGCACGTAAAGAAACCGATTCTAACGGCACAGTGATCCTCTAAAACATGGAAAACCTAGGAGGCTGTTTTCAAGCTACAATTCAAACATTATGGTGATATTATTTGAACAAAAGGAACACCAACGAGAAGAAAAAAACTATACTCATCCTGTTCGATATACATGCTTTCAACAATGACTAAACAAAAGCTCCTATCACATTGACAATGCAGTGTACTGCATGTCATATAACACTGTTATNNNNAGTAAACTTCTCATTCGATATACAATGAGTCCTTCACAATTGCGTCACCTACCTAAACTATAAGAATATTTGGTGAAGGCAAGGAGAGGGTAACACAAAGGAGAACGCCTTTTGCCAAGTTGGATTGAGCCATTGAATGAGAAAAGCCAGAAGCAAGCCAGAAGCGAACCAGAACAGGTACGAGAAAGAAAACCACACCTCGAACAGAGGACCATTTCATGTACCACCCAAAATTGATGCTTCTGGTAGATGAACTAGTGTGAACTCATCTGGTTTCTCTCTATCACAGCAATATACACTCACTACATGGTAAGTTGGCCGAGACAAGTGCCCATGGTGGAAACGATGTGCCCATGGTATTTCATTCTGAATGGATGTATGCTCAGAGATCAATCTGTATATGTTGCAGTATAGAGCCAATTTGTGATCCCAGTATGCCAAAGTACTCACGGGCAAAGCTTATGAAGCTCCTGTGTACTTATCTCCAAACGTGACTCTTGGCAAAAGAAATAACAATATACCAATAAGTTGCAGGTATCACTTAAGAATCCGACCTGGCAGTGGTGAACGACGAGAGGAGGCCAGCAGCTTGGACTGGCAATATATCACCAAATGATGACATGGCAGCAGCAGATTTATCCTTGAAGCGGGCATCAGTCAGTATTGAACCCAGCTTAAATGTGCCCTCTCCGAATCTAGTTCCAACCTGGTAAATCAAAGGTAACAAATACAAGATTAATTCTCATAAGATCACACCCATGGCTATGCTTAAAACCATCCCTTACAAGACATAATCACCAGGAATAATCATGAGAATACAACTAATGAAATCACTAAAAATCATGTGAAAATATTCAACTGCGTACCAGCAAACTGATGCCAATTTAATAGAATGTGTATCTTGTGCCCATATATAATGTAGTTTCTATTAAAATCCACGTATATACTAACACGTTGTTGAGTGGACTCCCTCTCCCCTGGTTCTTTCTTGGGAGAAGCTTCCATGGAGAAAATTGAAAAGGCAAGCTATATTTGGGGTCACATTGTGTCTAACATTGAAGTGCTCATTAAGAGAGACTGAAATGAAAAATGATCTATTTACAAATTTGCCATGGAAATTGGAAGCTAGTCACAGATCAGGTAGAAGCATGGTTGGAACAATCACACATACAGAATCTGGCGCAGATGAGGAAACTTTGAGAAGACGCGACAAGTTGGTAAGACAAGCAGAGCACAGAATAGGTTCCTAATGCTAGAATGTGAAATCTCATCAACCACATTATCATCATGTACAATCCACAGACAAGGTGTCATGTCACTTCCAAAATGCAATTGACCAAGGCTTTCATCCCCTGCAAAATGCATCTTCCATTTGTCCATGTCATATTATATGTGTTCACCTCGCGCAGCACAGTATCATGGAATCGTAGCCATAGTTTTAGATCATAAAACACAGTTTGGGTTTATCACTGGTCTTCTTTGATGTCGTAGAATTGCAACAAGGGAGACCTGCCGCCACAATAAACTAGGCATCCCCACAGTTCACAATGGGCTCTTTTACAAGCAGTCATCCCAGTAAGAATGTGCTAACAGACAGCAGAACATGAATGACAACTAGCTTATTGACATAACCGGTCCAAATGCATATGGAGGCAACACTTGTTGACTCGTAAGCAATATCCACAAACATGAGCAATATCCACAATAAACTAGGCATCTCATGCAGGCCACAATATTGTGGAATTGCAGCCATGGGTTTAGATCATATAACACAGTTTGGGGCACATGTCTTGTCAGCCACAGTTTTCATTGGTATTCTTTGATATCGTGGAATTGCAAGAAGGGAAGCCTGATGCCACAATAAACTAGGCATTCCCACAATTCATAATGGGTTCTTTTACAAGCAGTCACCCAAGTAAGAAACTATGAATGTATCAACGCACAGCAGAACATCAATGATAACTAGCTTATCAACATCCCCGACCAAATGCATATGGAGGCAACACTGTTTTTGACTCATGAACAATATTGACAAACATCAGCAGACTGCAATTGCAAGTTTGCAACCAATGAGTGCATAATCTATGGCCAATTTTCTCACTCAAAGCAGCGAGATAAGAATGACCATTTTAAAGCCATCCAAACCAGCTACCAAGATGTTCCAACCAAAATTTCATCGAGAACACATTCATGCCAGTCTCGTTTTGGTAGCATTGATAATTAACGGTAGATACCTGCATGAAGGACTTCAAAAATGGAGCTGCCACACCAAAGCCTGAGTTGTCATCGAAATCAACCTTCTGGGAGAGGTCGCCATTTGTATAAGCTTTCCATGCACTTCTTGATGTCACGTCATCAGAAGTAGTCCGAAGCGGAGGCTTAGTAGATGCCTTTGAAGACAAGGCAGGAGCACTGTGGGGAAAAGTAATAGAGATCAGATTATTACAATGACAAGCACAAATACCTTCTGTGTCAAGGGAAATAATTAAATGCTCCAGAAGAAGATTAGCAAGGAAATGACTGCTGAAAACAAAAGTTTGACAATGTACATAATGAGAAATATATAACAAACCTGATGGGAAGGTATTTGAAGCGTGGAACTGTGGAGCATCTCATTATATTTGATTCAGTATTTGTAGGTAGTTTCTGAACAGTATCTGTGTATAAGCGATTGAGTTGAACAAAGAAACCAAAGAGGACAGCGTGTCTCAGGTAGGACTGTCTCTCATTCTCCCAGAGGTATGGTTCAAACCTGCAAAAATATAGTAAGCATAAATGCAGGAAACACTTAAAATTCATAGACAAGAACAATAGTAAAATAGGTGAACAAGGCATCTACACTTTCACAGACTAAAACTGTTTAATGCTTGTTATACACAGCAAAGAAAAGCAAAGACCTTCATGCTAAATCAAATCCAAAAGAACAACTCATGCCCAAATCCACATAGGGGCAAACATGCCGGGCAGGAAGCCTTCCATTTCACTGTCCCTTGAAGAACAAGTATCATTATTTTAAGTATTTGGTTCAAATAATTTATTCATTTGAGTATGTCAGCAAAACATTGTTGATGAACATGTAAATATGCTTAAACAACATTGCATTGAGAACCAAAAACTTATTCTTGAAGTATCAAATAAGGGGCAAACGTTTTTTAGCAGTTCAAAACAAAATGGTTCACTTCCTGGGCTTTCTGAAGTTCTATGCAGTGAACATCTAATGGAAGGAGCAGGTTGAAAACTTACGTTTGCCAATCAATGGGGTCCAGCCTCTGTGAAAAGCGCTTGATCAAATCATCAATCCGCTGTCTAGTAGCTGACTTGATTGTGTTCTTATCCTGCTTCCTCCTAAAAGCAAGCTTCGTGGAGTGACTTTTTGTTAAACCCTCACTGACATTCGAATCACATCCAGAAAGAATATCTGCAGTAAATCTCAGATCCAACAGAACCTGTAGAATTCCTTTTTCTGATATTCGCGATCCTCGTGTCACTAGGTTGTCGTAAATGCCAATAACCTAAAAGCGTAATTCCAATTAGCAAGCGAAGACGAATGAGAGAAAACTAAATTGGTCAAATCCCAAGACAAGTTGGCCAATGTCTACCATATTAAGACACCGGATCTTGAGTTATCTGCAGTTATACATATTGAAACCTCATTCATTCAATATAATGAACTAGCTAGCTCAAGTAGATTAGTAAGGTAATCCCTAAAATATGTTACAAACGTCGCTCCAATAAGCCTATTCCATATGCAGTCGGTCAACAAAAATGAAGAAAAAATTACATCTTCAAATTGTCAAAAAAAAGACAAGGATACAAATACAAAGAACATTCTCACAATGATCTGAAGGTTGAGATACAGATTAAGGCCTCATTTTTTTCTGCTGAGTTCCTAAAGACTGGGATATTAGATCTTGACACCTTGTCCAACGTTGTCAGTAGCATCACCATTAGTTATGACCCTAACAAGATGTTCTAGAAAATATCCAAGTCAATCTCAATGTCCACCCATAGCCAAGTGGTGGAGTGGAAGGTCAAGGATTCAAAGCCCTACACTTGAAAGTGCCCCCCCAACCGAAAAAAAGTCCAGATATTCTTAGCATATTTTTTGTTTACCCATTGTAGTCTTGCTTTAACATCAAACAAGGGTTATACATAACTCCAACAATTTTATTTCTCATGATTTAATTGATCCTAGGGGACAATGATTGTAAAACTGCAACAAAATTGTGTTCAAAGTCTACAGTCGATTAGGTTCCTACCAGATGAGCTGAACATACAGGAGGCACCCAAACTCTTCATAATATGTAAGATGCCTGATGGATACTCACTTTTTCCAGCAGCTTCCTTGCAAATTGCTGCAGAATAGTCTTATCAAGCACATGACCTCCAACTCTATGAATTTCTTCACATGCTTTGAATAAGAATGAAGAAATATAAAGTGAAGGCATGGATGGAAGGGATATCTTCATCTCTGAATCATCTTCAGTGGACTGGTCCTGCTTAACCACCACCTCTTCCCATCCCTGTTCAGAATCAAAAGGTGTCCAATGTTTAGCTAGAAGGACAACGAGAATGAGGATATCAAAAAAAAAAAAAAAAAAAAAGAACTTTAGCGCACGCTAAGCAGTGGATCTTTTGACATGAGCTGTTTTGTTAACTGAGGGAACATACTAGGAGAGCTGAAATCTGTATTGTGGAAGTTCACAAATGCTACCTTATGGAAGCCCAATTCAGCCATACTATAACAGATACTAATGCGCAGATATTTCCAAATCCTATATTAAACTTCCAGCACACTTTGCCTGCTTCTCTAATGGACATTTAATTTAAGACAATGCAATTTCCATACCAAGTGAAACAAGCTCACAGAAGAAAAAAAGCAATATCTGAAGGGATCAAGATTATGGAGCCATCAAAAGTAGGATACACAATTCCCATGATCAACACCCCTTTAAAGCATTGTTGTAGGAACACGCAGAAAAGCAAGCTTACCCGCATTGGAGTTGCAGCTGATAACCCATCATCTTGTCTGAGATCTTCTGAGAGAATATTAGCGAGCTCATCAGAAACCCACAGGATCCAAAGGCCGTGAGCTGCAATGCAGAGGTCTTTCATACTGCTGATAAGTTCTTCAAGTTTTGGGCTTGTGCTTTCATTTGCTCCAAATAAAGCAGTAGCAGCTAGAGACATCTGTCTCCTAGAGTGCTTTCCAGGACTATCAGGAGCTGAAGGCTCCAATGACAACCTAGAGTGCCTTGACAGAGAGAATAACTTCTCAGAAGATGAAACTTCATTCATCCACGATCGAGGTGAACCTAGCACCACTGGTATGTGTCTTGAGTGGTTCTGAAAGGCAAACAGAAGCCGTCCAATAAAGAGTGATCTCTCAATAATTGAGGGTGGTGATTGGAAGTCGCTTCCCTTTTTTACTTTGCCCAAGGAAGCACGTAATGTATCAAGTTCATCCTTTAAATCTGTCAAAATGCGTGATACACTTGCATGACATTTATCTTGCAAATATGGTGCCAAGTTTCTCAGCCTCAACGATGCTTTTGGAGACTCTAAGAAACAGAGTAGATCCTCCAGCACACAGCGGCAGCAGCTGTCGACTGCATCCCTAATGCGGCTGACCTCTGGCCCAAAGTATGCATTAAGGCAACTTCCAAAATCATACTCCTCAGGCGAGGCCTTTGCACCAGGGACAAAACCGCCCCTTTTAGCATTTGGCTCAATGAACCAAACCCCACCATTGGCAGAGTATCGGCCCAAGTACGCCTGGAAATCACCCTGGCCATCAAAGCTCCCACCAACCGCGCGAATTGATTCTGATATATTCACGGCTCTGGTTAAACCTTCAAATCCAGAGTCAATAATCACTTTCATCCTCGACACAAAAGCATCTTCGAAAATCTCGTCCCAAAGGTCGACATTTTCTTCCAATACAAGCTCACGAGTTCTGCTCCAGGGTAGCTCAATATCAGAACCAAATACGCTCCTCAGCCAATCTAAGCTTCCCTCCAAAACATCCTTACTGTCCATAGTCTCCCGTATGAGCTTCTCAGCTGAAGCCAGCTCTGCACCATTTGCAATTGCATCAATCAGACACCTTCCACTAATCTTATGAACAATCTCTCTCCCGCAGTCCCTCAGCCAGGCCGAACAAGTCTTCGCAATAAACTCCCGATCAAGCATAACCATGACCGACTCCAATTTATCTCTAAACTCATTCCACAATCTCACCTCTTCATCTGGATTGGGTATCCCACCAAATAACTGAGAAGCCGGAGGTGAACCCAAAATTACCTTATAAAACAAAGGCATATCATTTAGCACTTGCAAAAACATTTGCCCAACCTGTGCTATAGTAACCTGAATAATCTTAGTCACCTCACAAAGGACAGGAACCACAGTAGACCCATCAAAAGTATTCAACTTCTGCAAAATCCAGGACTTCCTGGAGTCCAAGAATAAGTTAAAAACCTGCCTAGAATCAAGCTCATCGATAACAGCAACACCTGCCAGACCATCAGCAAAAGCCCCTATGGGGATCTTCCCAATATCACTCTCATTCTTATCCATCACCAGCAACCTCTCCCTACTCCTCTGTGAAATCTGAGCCCGAAAGCTCTCCACAATCTGCCACTGATGCTTTAACAGAGGAAAATTCTTTGACAATATCATCCCCCCATCATCCCCCACCGAATTCAAACTCTGATAGACCAATTTCGCCCTGACATACCTAGCGGCAGCCTCTAAAAACATAAATTCATCCAAACAGCCCCAAATATTCTCAGGCGTATCAACCAAATACTTAACCCTACTAGCAATGCCATATACTTTGATCCGATTAGGGTTAGGGTTAGTAGTCGTCAAAGATTGAGTAAAATTGGCGCCACCAGAAGACAGAGAAAATATCGAATCAGAAATTGACGCAATGTTGGCAGAGATTGACTCACACGAAGCTTTCATCGACAAAATCGAATCCGCAGAATCGATCAAATCCCGGTACCGATTCCCAATCAACTGTCGGAGCTCCTCCTTCTTGTCCTCGATCTGCTTCCGGGTGTTCGATTCGATGCTCCGGATTTCCGAAACGGGTTTCGACCGGAACAACGATTCGGCATCACGAAACCCGGATCCGGCAGCCATGGCTGACTGATCCACCGATGAAACCCTCATGATTTCTTGCTTATACTGAATCCAAAAACCCTAGTCGAATAATTAAGACATTGAAGCTCGATCCACAACTGAAACTGCTGCAATGTGGCTGGAGAAGCAGATATGAAGAGGAAAATGAGTAACTGGAAATGAAAATGAAGAAAGAAGATGAGAGAGAATATTAATGGCGGATCTTAGGCTCTCTGAGAGTGACCTACCGTTGTTTTTCTTTTTTTTTTTTTTTTTTTTTTTTCCTGCCAAGGTGAAGAATTTAAAAAAATAAAATTGTCCGCTGTGAAGAAGAAAATTTATTTCACGGAAATTTGTATATATCTTTTCCTTTTTATTTTTTGTTTTTATTTTCCTTCTTTTTTTTAAATTTGTCGGTGGTAGACCAATCAAAAGGGGCACCTAGCGTCTTATGGTGTTGAGGTCATCTTTCATCAAGAAAAATACAAGGTAAGGAAATTAGGATAATTAACAAACCACATTAATGCAAAAGAACGTAAAATACTAAGCATTCCTAAAGTACATTAGTGCTGGTAAAAATCTATTCGATCTGATTATCCGAATTCGTCCGATTCGAAAAAACCGGATATAATCACAAAATTTATGTCCGAATTTAAAATTTGGATAATCGGTCATGTCCAAATTTAAATTCAGGTCGACTTCGAATTTGGGTATTAGGGATTGGGTTGTCTGGATTTTTGAACCATTTCGAGTTCGGACAAATTTGGACAATCGAACAACCGGGATTGGACATCAGAAACTACATTTATGTGTAATTTTAGTCCAAATTTGCTAGAAAATTTTATAAAAATAACTTTGGACAACTAGATTCGGACATTAAAAAATCATGTTCGGCTTCGGTCACATAAAATTTCAGTCGAAATGTCCGAAAATCATATCATAAATTTGGACATTCGAACAACCGCGTTCGGATATCGAACATTCAGGTCCGGGTCTGGCTAGAGTGTTCGAATTATAATCCGGACAAGATCCGGGTATGAAGTTTACGTCCGAAAATTCGATTTGTTTGGATCCAAATCGACTCAGCCCTAGGTAGAATGTCCAAGATGTGACCAAGGGGTTGAGATCCAAATTCATTTGTTCTTGAGTGTCTGTGTTTCCGAGGAGTATGGTTTGACAGCAGCCTACGGACTAGGCCGCCGACGGGAACTCGATGATCGGTTTTGCTTGTTGTGCACGTTAGCTCGGGCAATTTGGAAGCAAAGGAACAAATTGGTCTTCGAGAGCAAGGACATGGACCCGCTAGATTGTGCTCATTGGGTGTCTACGTGGTTCCAAAGCTTTTCAATGGTCCAACTAAGGAAGGCTGGGGATGAGTCCCAACAGCTAAAAAAGCCATGGTACCCGCCTGCAAGTTGATATAAGGGATGAGCGTTGGAGGAAGATTCAAGTGGTGATACTTTGGGTGCCATGCAAATGCTAAAAACTGGCAAGGTTTCTGCCATAGAGCCTGCGTGGTGGTGATGGACATTCTGAAGGAGGCGAAGAACTTTGAAGATGTCAGGTCGCCTGATGTTCGTAGAGAGGGCAACATGCTTGCTCATGAGATAGCTCATTTTAATAGGGGAGACTATGTTGTTTGGTTGAATCTTTTTCCTGCTTCTTTCCAATTTCCTACTGTAAAGGATGTTATCTCTTGATTTGAATTAATGATTTCCCATCTTTTCTTTCCCAAAAAAAAAAAAAAAAGGATCTGTTAGACTGAAGTTCTAAATACAAATTTATTATGCAAACTAGTTCTTACCACTACATATTTGTTTCTGTACTGACCACATAAACACAATCTGAAAACAAAAGATTTAAAGAGTATGTAGTGAATATTCAGTAGTGTAAACTAAGGGCAATTAGAAACTCAACTCGAAAATAAGTTGAAAATATTTTTCAAGAAAGGAGAACTCGTATGTAAACCAAATTTTCTAAATAAAGTAGCTTTTTAGACTTGTAGTTTTCTATGGCAAAAAAAGTGAGTGCGTTTCCAAATGGGATATTTAGCTAAATATTTCAAAATGACACAGAAGATAATCAGTTCTAAAGTGAGGGTCTCAGTTCAAACAGTTTGATTTGATGGCATGTACAGGAAATGTGAGACTGGACAACTGCCCACTAATAGGATTTAAGTCAACTTTATTCTTTGCAATTTTTGACAATAGTAACCAGGCGTACATGGTGGAGATTGCGCCACTCAAACAGGAATGTCATGGTAACCCAAACTACGTTTAAAGGCATATCCGTTGGAAGCAAGTGCTTTCGAGCCGAAAATCTGAAAATCAGAATCGAAACTGATCAAATCAATTTCTAACTTTCGTGAACCATAACTGGAACAGCCAATTTTACTTCCGATTCTAGATTAGCCATCGCACCTAATATGAAAATTTTAGAACCTAAAAAATTTGTTTTTTTTTTTTTTAGGGATGAAATGTAGTATTTGATTTTTGTTCACCATCGTTTTCTGTCTTTACGCAAACTAGGAAGTAATTTCAACAAATAAGTACTTTTGGTCTTAATAACTCACAAAATATGATGATTCAGCTTTTACTCAATAGTAGGAAATCATTTAGATTAGATTAAAATTGACCGCCTAAACTTTTTGTGTTTCAGTTTGGATTGTATATACTAAAGCAAAGTATTTATCTAAACTTCCTCGGATTCATTTCTGTAGAGTGGTAAATGGTCTACGGTTTTCAAATCTAATGTCAATTGGAACCCGCCCCTCTGTGATGTTACAATTCAGAGGTAAGGCTGCTATATCAGCCCCCCACGCCCCGCCTAATGGGGGGATTTTACGATGTTGGATTTGAATTTGGATTTGATTAAAATTCATCACCTAAAGAGTCCTCTCTGTGGATAAAGAAATCAAAAGGAAAAAAAAAATGAGAAACAAAAGAAAAGTCAAGGAAAAAACCCAAAAAGTATTCATTTTCCTTTATCATAAACCAATTCCCAATTCAGATTCCAAGTAATGTTTTGAGAACCGAAACTGGAACTAGTTGGACCAACTCCTTTGTTATAGAAACCAAAAGCATAACAATTTGACTAATTCCGAATCAGTTATAAAACATCTAAGAATTGTGCTCACCTTGGTATCTTTCTAATTGGATAACGAGATGCTATCAAATCAGAGAACCACAAAAATTATTTCAAGAGAAATCCCATTATAACTCTTTAAATGCAACAAAATTTTCCATAAAATAGTAAAATAAGTAACAAGCGCATTACCTGGCATGACAATTTTACAAAAAAATAGGCAATTAAAAACTCTTATAAAGTTTAGAACATGCTTGAATATTCCAAATTTCCCATAGAGCCCAAATAACCACCAAAAAAAAAGAACATTATGTACATCACATATTGTATGAAAACTCACCATTCTACAAACATTACTTTAAAGGTTCATAATTTACATTAACTTTCAATTAGACTGCTTGACTCAAGCTCACATGTATGAGAAAAATTTAAAATACAGTCAGTATAAAAGCACGTATACTTTAGTCAAGAATATCGATTGGCAGTCTAACCCTACTATCCTTGCATGTATACCACAACGGTGCAAAAACTCTCTTTATCAACAAGTTTCGAACTTCCGACTTGTTATCGTCATACATGGTCAAGTTTCAAGGTCAACTTTAAAAATTCATATAAATTCACCCAGTGGTCTTCTTGAGGATCAAGACCTCATTCTCAAAACCTTAAGAAGGGGACTATAAATTCTATTTACTATGCCTCTGTCCAAATTTCCACAATAACAGATAAAAAATAAGCCTATAATTAGATGCGTCAAATTGGATCAATTTTACATAGGTTTAAGAAAACAACTATATCTTTTAATCGACACATCGAAATTATATCTTTTAATCTAGACATTGAAATTATGTAAATCACAATTTGGAAAACTCTACACATTTAGAGATGCTATATGTCCAATAACCACACCAAATTACTTTCCCGCAATTCCTAGTAGAGGTTGGAAATTGCTTGTTGTCTCCACTTGAATTCTAACAAAGTAGACCTAGGATTTTGGGTCGGCTTTATGGGGCTATGAAGCTTCAATGGTCACGAAAAACTTATCCTTGGCCATAGCATCAATACAAATTTAAAAAAATTTAGGGCCCATTCTTTTCGTGGTTAAATCATGGAAGGTAAAAGAGTGAAGTGAGTTGAAGTAGGTTGAGGTAGGTTAAAGTGGGTTGAATTTTTTTATGTGATAAATTAAACTTGGTTAAAACAATAGAAGTAGGTTGAAGTGGGTTGAGGTGGATCGAAATAGATTGAAGTAGACTGAAATGGGTTGAGGTTGGTATTTTGAAATTCATCCACGAAAAGAACAGGCCTTTCGTGGTTCAATATTTGAAATATGGAAAATAAGGAGGAAAAAAAATCCAAAAGTAAATATGCCTTTTCTAGAATTGGGATTGGCAACTTAGAACAAAAAGATCATTTTTCCGCCTGATTTACTCCACCAATATTGGAGGAAGAAATGCTAAATAAGACAAGGTGTGGTAATTAAGGAACGTAAGTACTACAACTCAGATGACTTTTCTTTCAGGGATTCTTCCTAAATTATCCTCAACAAGGATACAAGAAAAGTGATACAAGACCTAATTCCACACTGCTATAGAATAAAGAGCGAATCCTAATTTCGTCAGCCAATCTGATGCACGATTACCTTATCTAAAAATATGATAAACAGTTACTTGACTAAGTCATCTCATGCATGGCCATGTATATATAGAGGTTAGGCATTGACTTCAAGCTTATTAACAAAAACTAGTCAAACATGCATACTCTTGACTTCACAAGCTTGTGGCACATCACCTTATATTACTTGGCAAAATATGAGGGGTTGCATGATTCTAATGTACTCAAGCTTTAGAGTTTGGACACCTCATTTTTGGCGAGTTCAAATTGAAATTTTGTGTTTGCTTAATAGATAAGATGATGGTGGTGAGTTGTGATTTTTCCTTTTTAGAACGCATAATCTCATCAAATCTTAAAAAGGTTGGTCACGTTTTAATTTTATTTATCCTATCGGGTCGAGTACATATAATGTATGTGTCATATAGGAAAGAAAAACATTTTTATCTCCTACTGAAAAATAAATAACAAATATTTTAAAATTTTTGGGGTTTTACAACTTTGATTTTAGATTGTGTTGCATCGGTTCAAATCATGTTCAAATTGACATGCTTTAATTCATTAGGTCTGCCTATAATAAAGGCCCATTGATCATAGAGACAGAATCTCAGAGTTTAATATGTGACAGTTTTAGTAAAATCAAAAGCCCACTAATAGAATTTCAAGCCCAAATTCGGACTCTGGCTCAGCCCATTGGAAGCATGCACATGCACCCCAATGTTTATCCCTTTGGTTTTTGTTCAACCTTTGAGTTTTTTTTTTTTTTTTCTTTTTTCAAAAGGTCCATATGAGATGTAAAAATCAATACAGTCGATTTAATAACTTTTACGGACAGTTTAACTGTTGTTTGCATTGCATGGTTGATATTCGCACTGAAAAATCATTCTGTAATATAGTAGTGAAGGAGCATTCGGTATTTTGATCCAG
>NCQT01100387.1:36539-48228 GCA_002740465.1 Stenocereus thurberi
TTTGTAATCTAGCAAAATAGCATCAGCAAGTATATCCAAGATATACTTTCTCTAGTTCAAGATGATCCCACAGGAAGACCTATCTATCTCAATACCTAAGAAGTATTTGGCCTACAAAGTATACGACGAAGAAGGCCTTATCTAGGGTAGGCTTGACATTAGTAATCCTAGCTTTATCGCAACTTGTGAAAAGCATATCATCTACATACACAAGGGCTGTAATGAAAGGAATATCCTTGCCCTATAGTAAAGAGTGAATAGTCTTGTTTAGATTGGATAAATCCTAGACTTTGAATGATTCAATGTTCAATCATATCGAGACCTATTTGAGCCCATACAAAGATTTCTTTAGCCTATAAACCTTCCTTAAAGGAATAGGGTACCCTTTAAGAGGTAGAATACACACTTCTTGTTGTCAATGCCCATGTAAGAAAATCAGGTTGGTGTAAACTCATTTGTTCACAATCGCTAGAGAGATAACAAAGCTCAAAGTAAGTAGTTTACCTATAGGAGAAAAAGTGTATTTGTAGTCTTTATCGTTGTCGTGAGTAAAGCCTTTGACTACAAACTTAGCTTTCTATTTATCTGTTGTGTCATCAGCTTTGCATTTAACTTTATAAAGTTATTTGGAACTAATGGCTTTCTTTCGAGGGTAGGTGAGTTCACTTCTAAACCTACCAAATGGGTCATTCGGTTCGGGTACAGGTTAGGCTAAATTTGGTTAGGGTCATGTTTCGAGTTAAGTGACATTTCAGATCAGTAGAGTTCGGGCCAGAAGAATTTCAAGTTAACTGTTTTTAGTCCAATATGCTTGTCATGCAAAAATAAGCAACTTCTAGAAAATTGTGGGTCGAGTATAATTCAGTTCAAGTCAATTCAGGTTTCAGGTCCATTTTTGAATAAGCCTATTCTGGATGTTGGGTAGGGTATGGGTTCGAGTCATTCAGTTTGAGTTTTGGGTCTCAGCTCAATTTTTCCAGGCCTAGTCACTTCCCAGACTTTATACATTGTCAAAGCTTCCAATTCCTTTATTACCTCCTCATACTTTGAAGTGGGCTCATGAACATATAACATATATCCCAAAAATTGTGGTTTATGAATCAGCTAGGTGAGCAAAACTTGCTAGCTGGAACATAGGGTATGTAGTTGCGGAGTGGACATAGTCCTGTAACCAAGTTGGAGGCTTGGTAGCCCTAGATGATCTCCTAGTAATAGAAACAATAGGAGCTTCTATAGTTAGCCTAGAGGACTCATGGTTAGAGAGGTAAACATGCTTTGACGAACAACTGTATAGGTCATTAAGCTATGTCACAAGTAAATCACCCAAATTAGTAGTTGGATGGTAGGGGAAAAGGGACGTAACTAGTGCGTCATGGCTAGGTAATCTTTAGCCTTTGAAAAGGAGCATTACTTCAAGGAACTTAACATCCATACTCACAAACACGGTGTAAGTACCTAAGTCATACAACTTTTAGTCTTTTTAGTGTGTGGGATGACCTAAAAGGATGCACCTTCTATCTTTTGTCCAAAATTTATTATTAACACAAGTATTCAAACTATAACATAAGCAGCCAATAACTCTCAATTCATCACGAGCTAGAACTTCACCAGAAAGCTTTTCATGAGGGGTTTTCCATTGCCCCCAAAAAAAAAATAGTGAAAACTTTACTGATAATATGAGTAGCAACCAATATGCCAGCACCTAAAAATTAAATGGCAGTCCAGCATAGCTATCAAGCCACTAGCAATATCTACTAAATGCATATGCTTTCTTTCAACATGGTCATTCTATTATGGTGTTTTAGGAACACTCCTGTGATGCAGAATCACATTCTCCCCAAACAAAAATTTGCATTGAGATTGTGTAAACTGCATCCTATGATCACTTATAACTGCCTTCAAAGAAGTCCTAAATTGATTCTTGACATATGCAATAAAATGTTTAACATGAAAAGCAAATTGTTGCTTATCATCTAATAAAATAGTCCAAGTACTTGTATAGTTACCCAAAAAAGTAAGAAAATAATTTTATCCACTAATATTAGGGTTCTTGCAAGGTCTTCGTAACTGTATATGAACAAGATCAAAAGGCCTTTGAGCTATGAAAATGCTCCTAGCTAACAGTAGCCTACGAAATTTAGAAACCAAACAAGTATCACAGTAATATTGGTCACTACAAGGAAATTTACATACCTAAATATGTTTCATCAAAGACAGCGAGCAATGGCCAAAATAAGCATTTAAAGGATGCACATTAACCTCCTTAGCAGCCTTATTACGGTTTGCTATGCTAGAGAAAACAATCTTATGCTTCACCTGTGTCGTTTTAACTGCAGGGACATAGCCACCATAACTAGCTGCAAATTTGTATAAGCTTACCATTCTAGTACTAGAAGCTAAATTGAGCCTAGCAGTAAGATCCTAAAAGAGGCACGTATTCTTAGTGAACAATGCTAACAAATGGGTGTTGTTTAACAACTTACCAACAGAAAACAAGTTGTATTTGCATTCTATGACATATAATAGTTCTTACAAAGTAAGATTAATATAAATATGCACATCTTTAGCAAGAGTGATAGATCTAAGAGTAATATGAGGAAGTTCTACTAAAACAGGACTAGAAAACTACCTTCTATAGTTAAAAGATGCATAAGAGGCCTCATGTGATTGGATGCACCAATGCTAGCTATCTAACTAGCGGCATCAAACCAGCAATAGCAGAAGAAATAATGGTATGCGAAATTTTTTACTTGGCAAAATTTTCCATAGTAACTAAACTAGATGCTAACATGTCCTCATCCTTGAGAGCTTTCATCATTCATAGGCATAAAACTTAAAAAAGGCTAGAATCCACCTTGGTATCTATGTAAGTAGAGTCATCATTATGCAAAGGACTCTTATGGAAATCAGTCACATTGCAGGCTACCTTAGTAGTAAACCAAGGATCAACTCTAGTTTTTTCCCTTATACCAATTTGGATATCCATAGATCTTTAAGCACTGATCCATGGTATGCCTCTTTTATTTCCAGTGCTCGCAGAATTTGTTAGACTTGTTTTTCTTCTAGTATTAATTCTTGGGGATATCTTGACCTTAAGGTGTACCAATGACAAGTGCTTCAGCATCACTTTTAACATTGAATGTATCTATCACCTGTTGTGTTTCAATTTCCTAATGGATATAGCAGACACAAGTCACTAAAGGTAAGGCATCCATTGAAAGAATTTGACCTCAAGGTTAGTCATAACAGCTATTGAGTCCCGTGAGAAATTCTAAAAGATGATTTCATACTTCCAACCCTTGAATCCTCTTTTGTAAATTGCATTTGCAACTTTTGAGAGACCACATACACATTGAGGAGCTAGATAAAGGGATCACAGTTCATATCAAGCAAGCTTCATTTCAGTAAGGTAAGAAGCAATCAAGTTGTTCTCGTGAGTTAGATTATTGATTTCTTTCTTCAATTAATAGATCAAAGGCCCATTAATTTGGCCAAAATGCTCTAAGATTTCATCCCAAAGCTCTTTCGAATTTTCAGTGCACATAAAACCTTCAAAAATTTTAGCATCATTGAGTTCAAGATCCACCATATGATAATGTCATCATAACAAATCCACTTGATGAAAAGTGGTGACGATTCATCAGGTTTCGAACAAGCGCCTTTGATGAACCCTCACTTCACCTTCATCACCAAAGTGTGTCTCATAGCTCTGCTCTATGCAGTAAAATTGCTTCGATTAGATTGCCTTGGTTGTTGTTGCATATGAGCATGATCTAAACTCGAAAGAAACAAAGGCTCTTTATATAAGTTTTGATTTTAAGGAATAATTGCATCATCAGTACCAATACTGAAGATTTCAGATCGGTCGAGAAGAGGAACATAGTATAAACAAAACAGAAAGTTACAAATCAAGATGAAGAACAATCCATAATCTAGATCTAAAATAGAAATCACTAATGTGCTATGATACCATGTGGAAGCACGATGGAAGATCTAGAGAACGAAGGGAAAGAAAGTAAAAGGAAGGCTTTATCTTTTGTTGTTGTTTAAAAAAATGATGCACAACTGGATAGATACAAGTGAAACATAAAAATATCTTCCTGCCTTCTCATTGACGACCTAGCACAATACACAAGCAACTTCCTAAAATAATAAAATATAAGTAACTAGAATTCTATTTTCAATAGGGCAAAGTTAATCAGGTTTATTAAACCACGGTCTATGTGGAAAGGGGTAAATTCACTAGATTAAATGGGCAAGTGGATCTCTTGAAACCACTTTGTCTACATTTTAGCTGCATGGTAGAGTTTGGAGAATTCAATAAGAGGATTTATGTTTATTTTTCTTTAAATGTCCTTTACATGTTAACTAGAATAATTATGTCTGAACTAGTGGTGAAGTCAATTCGAATCCTATAATTACCATTTCGATAATTCTCCTTGAGCACGTTAAAGAGTTTAGATCAGAGATGCTAGTCAAAAAACAAAACAGAATAGGATGACCTAATCCAGGTAAGGGAAGTCCAGACAACATCCTTAAAGAATGATAAAATCCAACATGCTTAGGGCAAGGATCATCATGATTCTTCTATGTTGGAGTGATCGCGCTGCAAATCTTACAGGGTATGATGGAGGATAATTTTTGAAGCTAATGATAATGGACTTGTTGGAAGAAATTTGGCCTAAACTTAACTCCCACAAATCCCTTAATTAGCAGATAGTTACAAGACAACAAAATGACACTCATAAGTTAGGGCATTACCGTCATCCCTTAGGACAAGGCTACACATAGAGACTTGCTAGCCACTAGATAAGTTATATTTGCTAGATATAATATCTATATAAGATGATTTATAGGATTGTTAACAAATATTTAAAAATAGTCACAACATAACAATTTAATCGCGTCCAAAATTGATTTACATTTCACTTAGGCTAAACAATAACAACAACAACTCACAGTGTTAGTCCCGCTTTCGTAAGGTCAGGGAAGATCTAAACGTAGGCAGTCTTACTCCTACGCACAAGACTGTACATAGAGAGACCATTTTTAATAGACCCACATAAAAAGTTTGAAGAATACAATTAGTGTTGAAAATTCATTGGTAAAATAATTTAGTAAACATAAGACCTAAATACTTAAAATAACATGAGCTAACATGAACAATAGATAATGGGTAAGAGTTTTGCATACCTTGAGCAGCAAGCGATGACATGCTACTAAGCTGACCAATAGCAGTCTACAGTCAAACAATCGAAGGTAGAGGGGGGTAACCATAGTTGCGAAGAGAACGTGACTTAAGCAAACAGAGTCGCGACAATACACCCCTGCTAAGATTGTTCTGGTAGCCTACAGGATTACATCTTACGTGGGAAATAATAATAGCCAGCATAACATGACAACAATCACTACTCAAACAAAAGCTAAAGGAAGGATTAGAAGTATGCTACCTATGATCTGCAACCTTAATCCTAGATCCTCACAAACTCCTTTCCTGAGCCATGTCCTCTGTTAGACCTATAAACTTCAAATCATTTCTAATCACCTTGTTCCAACTTTTATTTGATCATCCTCTACTTCTTCTACACCCTAAAGGCTAATTGTCTCGCACCTCCTCACTGTTGCATCGTCATTCCTCCTTTTAACATGGTCAAACCATCTTAGTCTAGTCTCCCTCATATTATCTTCTATGGGTGCAACTTCTGCTTTCTCTCTAATCACTTCATTTTAATTCTATCTATTCTTGTATTATCCACACATGCATCGACTCATTCTCATCTCTGCTACCATCAGCCTCTCGACTTGAGACTTTATGATTGGCTAGCACTCTGAACTATATAACAAAGCTGGCCTGACTGCTATATGATTAACCATCCCTTTTAATCCTACAAGAATTTTCTTATCACACAATACTCCAAAAGCACTCCATTTTTGTCATCCCACTCTAATATGTTGGTTAATATCTTCATCGATATCGCTTTTCTCCTCAATGATCCAGCCTAAATATTTGAACTTCTCAACCCTTGGTATTACCACACCACCCATGGTAACTACTTCCCCACCTGTTTCCTCACCACTGAACCCATATCTTAAGTATTCAGTCTTTGATCTACTTAATCTAAAACCCCTAGATTCTAAGGTATGTCTCCATTGCTCTAACTTGCTGTGAAGACCATCCATAGTCTCATCGACGAGAACAATATCATCCACAAATAGCATAAACCATGGTACCTCGTCCTGAATCCATTTTGTGAGTACATCCATAATGATAGTGAAAAGGAACGGACTTAGAGCTTGCCCTTGATAAAGCGCTATGTCAATAGGAAAGTCCTTTATATCTCCTCCTGAGGTTCTTACACTTACTTTTACTTCCTCATAGATATCCTTGATAGCTTGGATATACGTCTCCATCATCTCTTTCTTCTCTAAACACTCCTATAACACCTCAAGCAGGACTCCATCAGAAGCCAGTTCCTAAGTCCTCAAAATGACTAACCAAGGTCGAGATTTAGGGATCACTACCTTGGTCGACATCCCCTGATCCTTTAGCTTCTGAAGGTTTTGGCTTAATCTTAAGTTATTTCTCCTTCCCTAAAATAGTTTAGAAAACACATACTGTTGATTAGTTTAATTTCAAACGTCAACCCCCAGCATGTGCACCAAAGTTTCAAAAAATCTTTATCCGACCTAAAAACTTTGCTTTCTATGGTGGTTTCCAATAATTCAATGAAATATAAAGTATCACAAACTCATATAAGCAATATAAAATTACCAAAATTGCCAAGCCAAATAAGCAAGATGAGATTCAATGTATACAAATTAGTATAGCAAAATTAAATGAAAGGCAATCATGTTCTGCATTGGAACACCTTCCTAATTGGCTTTCATATTATGTTATTAATGAAAATCTATTTTGTGCTAATGACATTATCCTATTTTGTGCTGCAAATAAAAAGATAGTAAACCTTGTTATAGAAGTTTTTAATAGCTTCTCAGAATCTTGAGGCCTAAACGTAAACTTACACAAGTCCCAGCTTGTCACAGGAGCAGTGGAGGAGGAGATAAAATAGGAAATTTTGAGATGTATAGGCTTCCAGGAAGGAGTGAACACCTTCCTAATTGGCTTTCATATTATATTATTAATGAACATCTATTTTGTGCTAATGACATTATCCTATTTTATGCTGCAAATAAAAAGATAGTAAACCTTGTTATAGAAGTTTTTAATGGTTTCTCAGAATCATGAGGCTTAAAGGTAAACTTACACAAGTCCCAGCTTGTCACAAGAGTGGTGGAGAAGGAGATAAAATAGGAAATTTTGAGATGTATAGGCTTCCAGAAAGGAGTGATTCCTTTCTAATATCTTGGAGTCCCAGTAACACCAGGGAGACTTAATAAGCTAGATTGCAATGGGCTAATAGAGAATATTACCGCAAAAATAAAGATGTGGCCTTCTAGACATATGTCATATGCTGGAAGGGTGACACTTATAAATACAGTTCTCCTTGGTATCTATAGGTTTTAGCCTGCCAATGTTGTCCTACCCCAGGAGGCAATCAATCAAGTTACCTCTATGTGTAGGAATTTCTTATGAAGAGTTGACTTTGAATTCAAAAATGTACCATATGTGGGATGGGACACAGTAACTAATCCCAAAAAATTTCGTGGATTGGAATCAAGCATTCGAGGAGTTGGAACACAGCATGTGCAACAAAGCTTGTTGGGCAATAGCTCAAAAGAAAGACATACTTTGGGTTAAGTGGGTGCATGAAAAGTACTTGCATAACAAGGATACATGCCACAACATGATGTATGCTGGTATTGGAGGAAATTATACACGGTCAAAGAGCAGTTTAAATGGGGATGCAGACCACAGCAAATATGAAGATGGTCTACATCTAAAACAGGTTAGTATACCAATTCCAAGGGTTATAGCTGGTGCAAGAAAACTAGTAGCAACCAATAATGGGCTAGGATGGTGTTGTCAAGGGTGAAAGTACCAAAGCACTCATTTATCTCTTAGGTTTTGATGAATAGGAAACTCCCAGTCAAAGCGAGACTGAACAAATATGGAGCAACAGAAGAAACCTTATGTCACCTATGCAAACAGGAGGAGCAAACCTTGGAACATTTGCTCTTTATATGTGGCACTGCAGGGTAGGTGAGAGGTGCCCTACAGTAATGGCTGAGGATAACAATTAAAGCACAAAATCTACAGTAGTTTGTGAGCAAGCGCTTGAATTACAAGTGTGAAAAAGCTCAGAAGGAAGTTATATTTGCAGCAGTAAATGCCATGGTCTATGGGATATGGCAAGCAAGAAACAAGTGTGTTTTCAATCAGCAAAAGCATGATGTGAGCAAATTGTTTATAACATTAAAGAAAGTGTTCAACATAGAGTGTTACTCCTATCTAAGTATTCTGAGAAATAAAAGAAGTGTATAGATTGGATTTTACAATGAGAGAAGGCTAAGGCCTAAGCTTATAGCTAGAACTTTATGCTCATACATTATATCCCCAAGGGCAGCTTATGCAGTGGAATGGAAGAACACACACCTTCTTTCTAATTAAAGGGGATTTCAATTGCATTTAACAGTTTATTCTGTTATATGTAACTACATTTGGAAAAATGGACAACTTAGGTAATTAAATTCATTCTCCTCAATAGGATACTAATAGGTTGCCACTTCTAAATTTCTTAGGTTATTGCTTTTAAAGAGGGATTCAGTGCAAGCTCAGCTAAACGATATTTGAGAAATATAAAAAATCCATATGACAGTGAATGCTTGTTCAATTTTCTTTACAAATAACCCATATGACAACAAGTTAAATGATCACCATATGCAGACCTAGAAAATGAACAGGCTAGTGATCCAAACATGTTAATGTGCAAAATACAACTCAACATGCATTAAATGCTTGTTCAATTTTCCAAAAATATAAATGCTTATTCAATTTTCTTTATAAATAACTGATATAACAGCAAGTTAAATTAACACCATGCATATTTAGACCTAGAAAATGAATAGGCCTGTGGTTCAAACATCTTCATGTGCAAACTACAACTCAACATACATCAATTGCTTGTTCAATTTTCCAGAAATATGAAAAATCATCACAAAAATAGAGAAATTCAAAGGCTCTATTTCCGCAGTAAGAAGGATAACAGAGACAGAGGGAGAAAGGAAGGCAGGGGGGGAGAGAGAGAAAACCATGACTGGAGACTGGAGATTGACCATTGTTGACTTCACGCGCTGATCCTCCACCAAGATTCACCGGCGATTGGCACAAAATTACCCACAATTCACCACAACTGACAAAGGTGAGCCTTACTTTGCGCCGGAAAAAGCTTTGTTTCGATCAATTAATTGGTTGCCTCACCATTACATAAACCCTAACTTTCCTGGGGAACTATGGGAGTGGGATTGAGGAAGAGATCATGAGGAGAATGTGTTAGAAGACTAAAGATGGAGGAATATGAGACAGCGGGATTTTATTTGCTGAAATTTTACGCGTAAAATGAAAATAGATTTCCTGAAATTTTATTTGGGCTTCCATGCTTATTAAGGGTGGGAGTAAAGCCTAATTAAGAAGGCATAACCCCCACACTTAATATATGTGGGTATAGGCATATAGCAAACTTCCACTCTTATAAGGGCGGGTATGGTTTTCCTATTCTTATTATGCATGGGGCCAATTCTTAGTAGTCAACTCGCTTATTTTTATTGCCATACTTAGCTATAAGTGGTTAGATAAATGTATAAGGATGATAAGTTTCTTGTAGTGAATGGAGCTTGGCCTCCATTGCTAGAACAAGTTAATGATGATTAGAGGTGGATTCTCTATGTATTCTTACTAATCGAACTCAACTACTCCTACTCCAACTCATTGAGAGTCAAAAACTCAAACTTTGGGTTTTCAAACCCTAAAATGGAGTAGATAGAAAGAGCTTGAAATTTACGTTCATGAAGAAAGAGAATAAAATATTAAGAGTAGATAGGAGAATAGAAAGATGATTTAGAAAGCAAGGCACTAATTTGGATCCATCAACAAACAAAAGCATGTAAATTTGGGCATTAAACTAGTAAATCAAACTCAACAAATAAGAACTTGAATGAAAATGAAGATTAAAGAGAGAGAGAGAAAGCTAATTACATTAAAACTTCATTACCCTTGAAATGTGGCTACAAAATAAAACTAAATCTACCATAATCTCTCGTAAATCTTAAGCTAAACCCTATTCTTAAAACCAAAAAAATTGGATGATTATACAAATGGGGGATGGGAGCTTTAAACAGATCCAGAAGTAGCAAATTTGGCATGATCGTGCCTTATGGCACGGCTTACCGTACCAAGTTTTTGGAATTCTACATAGAAAGGCACAGGCACCCCGTGCCGCCTGGCATTTGCAGCCCTTGCTGTCAATACTGCCAGTCCATGCTAAATTTTTGCATTGTTCTTCTTCTTGTTTCTACCACAATTTTTGTACTTTTTGATCTGGTCTTGCTTCATGGTTATCATATGTTATCCTCCAAGGTTTTTCGAGTTAGCGAGCCTAACATTTGGCATACTTTGCACCGATTATTTGCCATTTGAGCAATTTTCTTTGTTACCTACAAAACCAACAAAACACTAATAAACAATCTAATTTACTAATTATTTGAGCTAAATCTGGATAAAATGAGGTGTAAATTCACGAGTATCTCGCCTGAACAAATACCCTACACTAAGACTTTGCTCATCCTCAGGCAAAACAAACTAAACTAGCTAAAAAGAAATGAAAAATAAGAAAAAGAAAATCCTAACTCACTTTTATAGAGATCACAGTTGCATTTAGCGTACACAACAAGCTCTTTAAACCCCTTGATTTCTCAAGTGGACGAGCTAGGTCTCACAACAGTTTTCATGTGAAATACCCATAAAAATCTCTTCAAAAACAATGGAAAATTTTTTTTTGGTTTTTTAAAAACAGGATCCTATATACAAATAATAGAGAAATTATGTATACGATTTAGGCAATCGCATTACCCTAGTAACGAAATCACCAAATTATATATAAATAGAATGTACAATCAAAAGATATGTAAGTCTCAAGAAGCACCCCAACTTCCATTTTTCATCCCACACAACAATATGTAATGATATGTACATCTTGGTGCATGTGTAAATATGCATCAATCCTTATAAATCAAGCTAATAACAATGACATGGTCCTCATTTCCTTGCCTAATCGACTACCTTACACCATTTTTTCCCATTTCTTCTCTTTTTTACAAGAATAATACCCACTTGACCTGTAAATATTTGGACCTTTCCTAAAAAATGAATTTTATTAGATTGTGCAAAACACTTATTTCATTGCCCACATAGAGATGTATAATCAAATAAAATAGCACATGTTCAACCTACTTAAAGATATGAAATAAAGATAGTAGCTTTGAACATTGGTGCTTGGATTTTTATTCACATTTAAGGCTTTTTGTTCATTATTTTTGTTCTTTTTTTTTGCATTTTTCAAGAGTTTAGAAGGTAGCTTATACAGGCCAATTTAACAACAAGATTCAAAGAATTGATGAAAACGTGAGCAAAATAGGCACAAAATCACACATAAGAGATGGAATTATTATGAAAAAATCAAATCTCATCCTCAACTAGACATTTTATCAGGAAAATTCGATCTACATATAACTC
>NCQT01100414.1:11912-23145 GCA_002740465.1 Stenocereus thurberi
AACACAATCCAAGATCTCGGATCATTTTCTTTGCCTCATAATAAGATTTCGGCACTAATGAACCAGATGGAAGTAGTTCATCCGATAAGATTGCAATAGCATACTAAAAGAATCATTACACTATCTTCCCAGGGTTTTGATATGCAATAACTTCATAACAGCCGACAGTTTTGAGCACTTAGAGCCTTCATATAATGGTTGCTCTAAGTCCCTCAATAGTGTGTAAAATTTGTTTGCACTATGATTTGGTTCTTCAAGATGGTCGAAAGAAGTCGTATCCACATTGTCTCCTTCAAAAGCATTCGCAAAACACTCTGTTATTAACTCTAATATCTCATCAGCATTTGCATGCCATCGTCCACAAATTGATCATTATCATTGGACTCTTCATTTTCCCTCTCAGGCTCATTGTCGGATTGAACTTCACCTACCCTCTCTCCGTGATGATACCAAAAATTGTACCATTGTACAATCCCATATGCTATTAGGTGATCTTTAACCACCCCCTCACTTTTAAAGGATGAATTATAGCACTGTGTGCAAGGGCACTTGATTTCTTCATTTTCACCCGTCCCCCTAAAGTCATGTTTGATAAACTTATCCACACCTACTTCATATTCATCACTAAGACGACCATCCTTACTCAAGTTCATTTTCTATACCTGGTGCCATTTTCTATACTGAAAAGAATATAAACAGTTAGGAAAACATCAAAAGATTAATCTTGTAACTCAAAAATGAAGATATACAACAATTAAGTCCATAAAAGTATCTAACACATATCTAAAATAGGAAAGACACTGATTGGCCTATATGGCCTACTTACATGATAAAAAATAATATTTTTTAATCATTACTTTGGGATAATATGAAAGTACCACGATGATATGATTATCAATAGAACGAAACAAATTTAGCTAAATATGTGAGCATCAAGAAACTAGCAGGACAAAAATAGCACCATAACAACAGTAAGAGTAGCATAACATAGAAAGATTTGGTAATTTGGGGAGAGAGAGGATGAAGTATATTCGAATGCAGATAAACATAGACTTTATTAATCCTTGGCAGCATAACAATGGCAGAGGAGTACAAACAATTATAAACAGCCCATTTGTGTTAAAAAAGAAAGCCACCGCGAAGAGAATTGTTAGAACAAGTCAGATATGAATAGTCAAAAAAAGTCAGAATATGACTAGAATATGAATAGTCAGAAAAAAACATAGAAAGATTAATCCCATAACTCAAAAATGAAAACATATAATGATTAAATCCCTACAGTATCTAATTAACACGTAACTAGAACAGGAAGAATGTAGAATGGTGTATATGGTCTATTTACATGATAAAACACATAATTTTTTAATCATTACTTCAATTAATATGAAAAATACCACAATGATGTCACTAATCAATATAATTTTCTTTGGGGCCATAACACTAATGAAAATTAGCTAAATATGCAAGTATCAAGACATGTCTACAATAGGAAGAACTCAGAATGGTCCATACGGCCTACTTACACAATAAAATACATCATTTTTTACTCGTTACTTCAACCAATGATGTAACTAATAAATAGAATTAGACAAAGCTAGCTAATTAAATATGCCAGCACCAAGACACTGACAAGACAACAAAACACCATAACACTAATTGTACCATAACATAGAAATTATTTTTTCTCCTAGTTGGGGGAATGAAATATATCTGAATGCATATAGTCATAGACTGCATTATTCCTTAGAGGCTAACAACAATCTGGGTGGAGTAGTACAATTAATTATAGACAACTTATCTCTGCAAAAAATGAAAGCAACCAAGAAGAGAAGACAACATAAAAGCAGAGAGAAAAGCATAAGAACCGTCAAATTCTACTTTGAATTTATTAATAAAATCAATCATGACTCAAACTACAACCACCAAATTGTGACCCTCAAATTCAAACTAATGCTTGCAAATCAAATCAATTTTAAAACTAATCCATTAAATCACATAGCATAAAATATCTACCATGAATTAAAGGAAACGACATAGCTTGTGGAAGTTAGAAATTAACCTTATCAGATGACACCGCAATAGAAATCACGAGCATTTGTAGCTGGGATGCTGGAAAAGAAGTAGCACTAAGAGTGGTGAGAGAATGTATTATAAACAACTTATCAATTATAAACAATTATAAAAGCAACCAAGAAGAGAAGACAACACAAAAGAAGAGAGCAAATCACAAGAACAACTAAGGTGGGATTTGGCCAGATTTAAATCCAAGAAAGTTAAAAAAAAAGAAACTATACCCAAAAACATTTATAGATTTCAAACCCGAAGAAGAAACGCTAATTTTCCATACTTGAAAACAAATCAAGAACTCAAATTAAATCCAGAACGCCTCTGCCAATTTGGCATTTAACATCAGTGGGTTGGTTATTCCCTAATTTGCTCATCCTACAATTGGAAGATCAAAACTCAGTATGTACATCCTTTCTTCCTGTTGGCTGTCTTCTTTATCCTGCTTCTTCTTATTATTTGTCTAGTTCAATATAATGATTACGGCCTAGTTTCTAACCAATCTTCAAACTATCAACACACAAAGAAACCCAAATAGCATCCAAGACACATCACCACAATAATATTCACTGCAACAACCAATATGTCACCATTTTTATCCCCATCTACATTATTTCAAAAGCTAGTTAGTACTACACTTTAAGTACTGCACTTCCAAGTCGTATCACCAAACAGAAAACATAGATATGTGAAACAGCTTAAACTTAAGAGGCAAGGCTTTCTTCGAACAACAAGACTTACTCAGTTACTGAAATAATGTAGTGAACTTAGAATAAGCATCCGATAAGTTCGCATCATTCCTTGTTAGATCATCGAGATGATGTATAACAATCCTTACTTTTGTATTCACCTATACAGACTAGAGTGCTCCAGAAGAGCATCGGCAAAGAGGAAGGGAAGCGGGCATAGAAACCCCCGAGTCACAAATTAAACCTAAGGTTTTGATTAGTTAAAACATGTATATGTCTCAATAACCAATCTAAAATAGGTTAACACTCATGTACAACTAAGCTAAATAAGTTCTTTCAAGCTACAAGTCTAATTAAAAGGGAAATTCTCACTGTGCTCATCATACTATTACATTCAAAAACCCATTGCTAGTGATGACACTAAATCATTATCAACTTGCTAACCCTTCAGTGGAAAGAGAGCACAGAATCAAACAACCAAACTAAAGAAGAATGTGACAGTATGCGAAATTAAAGTCAAAAACCCAGCAAAACATATTATACAAGTCTAATTTTTCAATTGAAGTAATTCGGAAAAAAAAGCAAGAATGACTACCTGGCAAAAAAGCGGGAATTACACACAGAAAGATTAGCATTTATAGGCAAACATCAAACAACAAGCATATCTGAAGCATAAGCCCAAATTACCTAAAACGACAAATGCAAAACCCTAATTGAAAATTCTACACAAATCCAACAAATCCTCATGGATAAAAACCCTAAAGTTGCACTAATTACAGAACTAATTCAATTTCTGAGAAACTAAGACCAAATATCTAACTAAAAAAGAATCTTTGTAGCAAACCAAGCCGTGCCAATTGTGATTCAAAGGGGACATCAATTGCTCTCTAAAACAGGACTTCGTTGGTGTCGGATACCACTTCAAAACAGTAAGCAAATGAATTCAGTCATAGTTAAAAGCAACATGCATATAGAAGGAGGGGAGAAGAGCAAGAGAATCACTTTAGTTTGCTTCAATGGAATCATGAAGGTAGGAGAGAGAGAATCACCTCAATCTACCATGAGAGAGCAGGGAGTAGCACTCGACTATTCTGGTTCCAAAATCGGTGAGTTTTAATTGAGTTTTGGAAACAATTAGTGAAACACGTTGTTTGTATTGGGCAAGCGCAAAAATTACTTGGGAATTATCCTGGGTTCTTTTTCCCCTAAAAATTAGATACTAAACGATAAGAGTTGAAAAAATATCAATGAGATATTGACCTCCTTGTTGTTGCCACTACGTTTCACAACCAGTTTTCAACCTCGTCGTCATTAATAAAGCTTTTACGATGAGAAAATTGAATCGTTGAAATAGTTGGTCGTGATCGTAGTCTTCTCTTGTAGTGATTAGTGAGGTAAATTACTTGAAAAGAATTTTTGGTGACTACTTATTAGTAAGCCATTTTCTTACAGAAAAGAAATGTACTAAAAGCGATAAATTTGGTGATCACTATGGTATGACCATAGTGTGACGTTATGTGTTAAAGAATGAGTATTAAACAAGCAATCATAAAAGATCAAGAAAAGCAGGATTACATATAGAATAACTAAAGAAAGCTTAAATATATTATTGTCTTTGATTACTGGCCCTCAGGACCTATGTTAATATGAGCAGTTAGGGAAGCAACGTGCACTTGATTGCTTACTCCCAAGTTCTTCATAGTGGGATTAAAATTAGCCCAATTCCAAAATAGTTTGTGGGAAGATTTTGGTAGAGTTTTGTTTCTCGAAAGTATTGTCTTGTCAAGATAGATAAACAGTCTAAGGAGAAGTGGAGTTTTTTCCCCTACGTGCATGACCTAGAGAAAAAATTGTACAATTTCCTTAAGGTACAGAATGTGTGACAATGAGAAGGAGAAATTCTATTTTTATTGTTCTACCAAGGTAACTTCACTAAGCAAACTATAAATTAAGGCCAAAAATCAAATACTTATTCATTAAATTTTTATAAACTGTAGAATAACTTGATTGCTTCTAATTATGTCATAAATATGGTAATTAACTTAATTGCAACAACTTCACAAATAAAAACACAGGATTTATAAAGTGATGAGTAAGGCAGGATCAAACGGCCGGAACTAGGTCCCAGTGGCAGCCATTAGGCGCACTTAACTCATCATTGGGTCCTAGCAATTGGAAGCATCGTGTATGCAACCTCCAGTTTTTGCTTCAAGTGGAATTGTTTGTGAGAGTTTAAATACGAGGCAAATGCGCTACCCCATGGGTTATTATCCGATGAACTTATCCCTAAAGCTTTCGGTTCAAGCCCCTACACCAGCACATCGTACAAACCCCAAGTTTTTTGCATTTTTGATATTTTTGAGTCTTTTGTATCATAAATGCTTTTTAATTCTTTTAGGAATTTTTTTAACATGAGAAAAATATGTTACCTATAGGTTAGCTATTCAGAATTCAAATGTGATGTTGTTTCACCATGGGCGGGTTAGGTAATTGTCATCACCAGGCGACAATGAATAGGATATATACGCATACGATCTGTCTAAAATACCAAGGGCACCAACTTGGTGATGGCACACCTGAAACTCTCTATAATGAGACGCCTCCTTAGTCACTATTGATAATAGTGAAAGAACTTTTGGAGATGAGGAGCTTCTATACGAAAGATTGGTGCACAATAATGTGTTGTATCTTACTACCACTTGCGTGCACCAGTACGTGGCTTTAACGTTAGTTAATATCAGTTCGGTAGTTAATTTTGTCCATGGAGAGTGGCAAGATGGTTAATTAGAAGTTAGACAGCACTAGCTATCAATGCCACCCACCCACCTAATAGCTTATGACAATTCAAAAAGGAAGTTACTTGGCACCATTATCTTACCCATCAATTTAGGGCTTATTGCGAGAATTATAGACTTCTAGGTGTGAGACATTACAACAACCTTCAACTTACTCTTACGGCACCCTGAGCTCTATGAGCACCAAGTAAGTACCTTCCACTCTTCATTAGAAGATAAAGAAACCATAAAGGATAAGCTGTCACTATGGAAGATGATGATCTTTACGCATACATTACTAATAAAGGCCAAGTCTTAGAAGTAAAGCACAATAAGAATTCTATGCTTTTGCACTACAACAACCTTATACAAGGATAAAACATCAATGTGTTTGATCCTGTACGCAAAAGATAATGAGTATAGTTTTCAAGGCTATCTGTAAGCAAATGAGAATAAGGTGGACTACAGTCCCCTAACTCTGAAAGAAAACTAAAAATTTGCACTTGGCTATCAACCTAGCAAAGTAAGTAATATCAAAAGCCAAATAGCAGGACAAGGATAGAAACATATAGTTAAGAAGGGAAACAAAAAGCTTTGCACGCTAAGGTCATACCCGCTTACTCTTAACAGGTAGTGCCTATATGAATGAGACAATTTCCCTATTATTGCTGCTCCTAAACCTTAGTGCATCAAAGACCGAGGAACTCTAGCCCATAGGTTCGAGATTTTCACTAATACCCGTTGCTAGGGGAAGAGGCATATCATCTTACTAAGAAAAACTAGCCTATGCTAGACTCAGCATAATTGGCTAACAACAAACTTTTACGGATCCCAGTAGGTCAAGGGTATTGAGAGAAGCAAGATATTGTCCCTATTTTATTCATTGCCATGTCCCACAAGGAATTTGATCCTACCATGTTCATTACAGGATTGGGGGAAGGAAAGCTATAAACAAGTCACATGGATAGCTAAGGCTAAAGGAGGGTAAGTTTACTATAATTTATAAAGGAAAACTAGGAGAGTCAAGCTTAGAATTTAAGATCGAGTCTACCGTATACGTACTCATATCTAAATCTAATAACATCAACTCTTTTTCGTATGATTTATCTCATTCCCTTTCCTTTGAATGCTTTGCCTCTAATAATCATGTTGAAAATGTGCAAAACCTTAACGAAGATTTAATCAGAGCAATAGAAGATCATAAGAACTGAAATCCCATAATTAAGGATATAATTATGGTTAACTTGGGCATGGTAGAAGAGCCTTGCGAAATAAAAGTGGAGACATCTTTAACCCTTGAAGAGCAGGAAGACTTCACCACACTCTCATGAGAATCCATTATTGTATTTATATAATTATATAAGAATATGTTAAGCATTGATCAAGACATAAAGGAACATAGAATTCCACTCTATCCTCGAACTAAACTAGTAAAGTAGAAACTTCTCTCGAGTGAAGCCATAGTGGGCCCTAAAGATACAAGATGTGGTCTAAAAGTAATTGGGCACCAGGTTAATCAAGATAGCTCAATGTCCTTAATGGGTTAAGAGATTGTGCTAGTCGCTAAGATAGATGGTAGAGCGAAGACATGTATCGACTATAAGGACATCACTAAGGTTAGCCTAAAAGATGAATTTCCAAGGTTCGCAAGGGATTTAAGGCTCACCTTCAAGGGTTTTGAGCCTCTAATCCACTTCTCAAAATGTTGATCATCCCCTTTTTCACCAACTTTTCCTTCTCTTCCTCTCGTACTCACTTGTAGACTCTCTGAATTGCAAAGTTCCAATCCATACCAAATTGGGAAGTTGTTGAATGCAAATAAAAGTAGATTAAAGATAGAAGGATTAAATTCTAAGTAAAATCACCAGCAATCATTCATGGGTTTCTGTGGGTAACTTTGTCTCTCTTTTTCTTTTTATTGCTTTTATTAGGGTAGATTAATTGTTGATTCTACTATTGATTTTCATTTTATGGTGATATATTAAGGTGAAGTCTTGGAGATTGATGTTAGGTGGCCATATCGAGCCATTGGCCATGTTGAACCATGAGATCACCCTTGTGTGCTTTTGTGTTAGTTTCAATTGCATTCCTTTCTAGTACTAGATTTGTGGTGGTTATATTACTTGTTTATGATCTTAACTATTCATTATTAATTTGGTCTATTAGGAGTAAACTTTAAATTAAAAGTTGTTCAATAGCTTTAATCCAATCCTCTTTGACAATTTAGTCACAGTCTCAGTGAATTCACCAATGTCCTTGAGGACAACAATCCTCCCAGTCACGAAAATTGCTCAACATAAACCAAGAAGGGGCGCACAACACTCTTCTTTTGATGAAGAATGATTTTGAAGTAACTAAAAATGTTGCAGAGCACAAGGCTTGTATGGTGAAATTACAAGCTATAATGAAGATTAAAGTAAAGAACATTCGTATATATGGTGATTCTTACCAGTCCTACTTGCTCGAGCTTACAAAGAATTTTGCTTATGTCAACTATATTTTCCTGATAAGGGAGGACAACCAATTTGATGATGTCTTGGTGAAAACAGCCTCTGTGATTAATATCTCTAACAGCATATTGTTGTTAGCCTCATTGTTCTTGGAGGATAACGGATAGCTATATCAGAACACATATATAAGGGTTAGGTGCTTTGCATGACTTAAGAAAAGGTTGAGAAAATAGTAAATGAAGTCCATGGGGGAGAACATGGGCCCTATATGAATGGTTATTCTAGAAATTATATTACTAGTCAACTATAAAAATTGACTGTTACACATATGTAAAGAATTGTCATAAATGCCATATATATGCTAGCCTCCAATATTTCTCTCTACCTTATGTCGCCATGCTCTTTCTTAGTGTGGGGCATTGATATAACTAGAATAGGAGCACCTAAAAGAATGAGAGGTCAAGAATACGTGCTCGTAGTTATAGACTACTTCACAAGATGGTAGAAGTGGCCTTCTGTGCAAAAATCACCTCGAAGCATGTAGCAAAGTTCTTAATTAATGGCATAACATGTAGATATAGGGGAGCCACATGCATTTATAAGTGACCAAGGAAGTCCTTTTAGCAACAATGTAGTAGATTTGCTCAAAAAATACAAGATTCAACACCAAAATCATTACCATACCAACCCTTAGAAAAAATTAGTGGCTGAAGTGGCCAACAAAAATATAAAACAAATAATATGAAAAAATAGGTGTGAATGACAATTATTGGTTCAATAAGTTGCCCTTTGCTTTGTGGGGACATAGAACCTCAGTCCAGACATGAACAGAGGCAATAACTTACTCCCTTGCATTCGAAATGGGGCAGCGTTGCCTATGTAAATAGTCATTCCTTCACTTAATGAAATAATTGAAAGTTAAACCTCAGAATCTAAATAGGCTAAGGTTAGGTATGAGGAATAGGCAATGCTAGATGAGAGCAAGACTGCGAGTCTTGTACAATGTTCGAATATGCCAAGATTGTGTTTCATGATAATTCAACAAGAAGTGAAACCTAAGGATCTAAAAGAGGGGGATATTGTCATCAAAGAAACTCACGGGCCAATCTAGCACTTGGCAAATAAATTTACTTTAAATGGTAAGTCTCATATCTCATTAAGATTCTACTTGGAGGAACGATGAACTTGATGGATATGGATAGGGAAGAGTATGTCCAATACACTACTCATAATCAATTAAAGAAGTATTATTCGTGATTTTAGCTTCCAACAACCCTACCATTCGTAAAAGGCCCAACACTAGGCACTAGATCAAAAGTGGCATAAGTAACAAAAGTCGAAATGAAAAGGACATAAGCGAGCTTCAGTTTGCCATCATGAATACAAGTCCAATCCATGAGAAACGGGTAAAAAAAGAAGACAGAAAGGTGCACCCTTCTTCGCTTAGTTTAATGCCAGCCCTTGAATAACCATCCAGACCATCAAAGATCGCTAAAAGACACAAAACAAGTAGAGAAAAGGGAAGGAGCACTCCTATGTTCCTTTATCAGCGAGACCCAATTTTTAGTAGGGAAAATTACCAACATGTGTTGAATTTTATTTATAATTACCCAAAGTTTCTCTATTTGTAAGAAAATGTTTTTGAGTCAGCTTTGAAAAGTCAAAGGAATGAGCTGGAAATTACTTTTCCTTAAGTGCCCTCCCCCCAACCTTTTCCATTACGCTCTCTCTCTTCTCTTTGCTCATCTAATCTGGGTTCAATCCTCTCTCTACTCTCTGACCCCAGGCACATGAAGATGGGCTATCTACCGACGATGCCAACGGAAGGCAATTTTTTTGAAGCTGAGGGGTGGTGACATTGGAGGAGGCTATAACTAGGCCTAAAATAGAGTTCTTGGCCCCTATTTTGTTGCAGTCATGATAGAGAAATGACTGGTGAAGGGACTTAGGGTGGTTGTTAGATTGTGCCCGCAGCAGTGGGTGGTCGATTTGATGGCTAGGTAGCCAAAGAAGCAATAATTGCCATCAAGTAGCAACCAACAAATAGGAAATTACCCTTACCAGGTTTCATTCAGCTGAGATGAGAAACATGAGGACCTACGCGTGGTTGTGGCTAATGGTAGCCTCTAATGATTGCAGTGTTGGTGGTATTGTTGTGTTCTCAAATAATTGGATTGGTATGAAACCCCTTTTTTACTTTGCACAGAATGGAGAAAAAAAAAAAAGAAAAAGAGGTGAGGACAGAAGTGGGTTTTAAATATTTTTAAAAAAATGTTACAAATCTTGCCAATGGAATAAGTAGAGATGAGAATAGGTTGGTCCAAAAAATAACAAACAAGATGGAGTGGGAGGTTGGCCGCATATATGCTCCTTTTCTTTTTCTTAATCTTTTTTTAATTTTTGTTCAATCAAATTAGATTATTTTATTTTTTCATTAATATATTCTTATCACGTTGTTATTTCTCGCATTATTTTCAATCCAAATGTAAACTGAACTAATAACAGAGAAATGGAATCAATTAATTATTTTATGGCTCATCGTATTGAACTAATTATAACACACTAAAATTTATAAACTTTGATAAAATCATACGTACTATGTAGTAAGTTGATCAGAACATAAATCGATAACTAAACGCAAAACAATTAGTTTGCCATATCCAAGCATGATTACATAAGACAAAAAAATTCATTAGCCTTTGAATTATTATTTTATAACAACTAGTACTATGCTTTTCTTTGGTTTTTATAATACAATATAATTAATCCCGATAATAATAAAACTTGTTAACCTTGTTTTATTCAATGGTATTTCCAGGTAGGGCTATCTCATTTGTTAGGTTGACACATAAATATGACCCCTTTTTAAGAGGCACATGATTAGCTAATAGGTTGCTATTTCAAAGCTTCATAATCTAGTAGAATCTACCATGTGTTTAACATGTGATCATCAATTTCACCAACAACGGTTATTATTAGAGGTAAAGTGTATTTATTTTTCCAAAGAGAGAATTCAAATACTATTGATATTTGTTAGCACATAAAGTGGTGACATAATATTTATCTTAGTTACCCGTTATTCACCTACTTGTTAAAAAAAAAAAATCGATATTAGCATTGTGAGTTCATTTATCACATAAAGTGGCTATATAATATGTATCATAATTCTTATTCGCCCATTTGTTTTTAAAAAAATTGATATTAGCATTATGAGTTCAAAGTATATAATTGTAAATTACCCAATTTTGCAAAATTT
>NCQT01100415.1:1654-17255 GCA_002740465.1 Stenocereus thurberi
TGGTGTTAATTGTTGAAATTTGATTTTGGGGACATTCTACTTGGTCAATTGGCTTTCAACTTTATAGCGAAAATTAGAAAAAGAAAAAAGAATGAGAAAAATAAGAAGTGTAAAAGTGAGTTTAACTTCGGCACCTCTATTTTTTGGGCGTAAATAAGTGCTTTGCATGTCCAAATAAAACCCCTAAATAGGGAAGAGGCCTAAGTATGTACTAAATTGTTCCTCTGAGATCTCAAGCCCTGATAAGCCAAGAACCCCAGTGAAAGAGCATAGGCAAAAAGCAAAAAAAAGGAAAAAAGGAAAAAAAAAAAGAGAACAAAAATGAGACCTAATAAAAGGAAGTCATACGCCAAGTAGAGGTGACCTTGTTGCCTGGTTTTAGCCTAGCATTAAGAGTCAAGACATTTTAAACAGCGCACCAAGGTATACAAATCATGCCATTGTGTTGTGTGGGGTGAAAAATGAGAGTTGTGATCCATTTATAGCCTATTTGTGTCTTGAATATATGTTTTGCATGAATATAACCTAGTAGATAGGTTGTTAAGGTGATAGAATCAATCTAGTTGTATATATATTCCCCCTTTGCCTTGTATATATGTTTTTCCTTTGAAAAACAAAATCCAAAAATCTTTCCAAAATTTTGTGGGCATATCTTCTGCAAACCCTCAGAGACATCACTCGTCCACTTGGAGGAACCAAGGCATTCAAGGGGCTTGTTGCATATACTAAATGCAGTCGTAATTCCTATGAAAGTGAGTTAGGTTCTTAGGTTAATTTCTCTTTTTGTTTTGCTCGAGGACGAGCAAAAGATAGGTGGGGGTGTGATAAACACTGAATTTACACATTTCATATGCCATTTACATGCCTCTTGTGCCTAATTTTAGCTCATATAATGACGTAAGCTTTAAGATTTTTACATCTTTTTTTTTTACTTTTGTAGGTAATAAGATCAGTCGAGAAAATACCATGAAAAGCAACAAAGATGGACGAGAAAGGTATGGATATTGCAAGGCAAGAAGGACTATGGGCATCGGGGGCCGGCAACGCCAACCGTTGCCAAAACCTATAGCAAGGCAGCGCCGTCGCCATGAGGACAGGCCGTCATGCCATATTCACCGTCTCATTCGCCCGATTTTCTATTTAAATGCTGCTTCGGGCGTTTCTTTGTCGGGGTGGAGCTTGCGTGTTCTTAGGCGAGTTTAGCTTAGGTTTAGCCAATAAAAGCCCCTATAGGGGAGATTAGATTAGGACTTATTTTGGTGGATTTTGGATTCAAGCATATGAATTTTGATCTCCATTCAAGCAATCCCTAAGTTTTTTCTTCTCTTTCTCTCTCTATGTTGTATTTTGTTCTTGTTTGGAATTTTTTGTTTTAGTTCTTGTGTTTGACTTTGTTTGGTTTAAATGTTTAGTTTCTATTGTTAATGCATGTTTATTTAGCTTGCTAGATTAGATTAGATTCATTCTTTCTCCTCCTTAGTTCATGTTTATTTGTTTGTTTGTTAGCCTAGTTGTAGTTAGGTTTAATTGTGATTTTGTGATGATTAGTAGATAGTTTTTGCTGACTTGAATTGTGATTAGCCTCTTAATTGCTAATTAGTCTTGGATTAGGCCTAATCACACCCAATTTATGCTTTCAACTTAGAGTTTTCTCTCATACTCACCAAGTGTTCGATGAAATATTTGAGAGAGGTTTCATCCATATTTTTAGGTGATATACTTATACCGAGAGGTGAGGTTAATTAGCTAGTGTGGGAGAGGAAATAGTCGGGATTTGGACATAAAAATAGTCCTGATCTTAGCTAGGTCCTAGGGTTGCTAATCTCATGGTCTAATTAGGCTAATCCCATGAAAATAGGAGGTTAGACTAATTAGGCTAGCTCATGATCCTTGAGAGAGGGCTTGAGTGGTCTTCGATGGTGCAACTAACTGTCTCTTGTTGTCGGTATAGATTAGGTAGGCTAGGAGGCATCTCAATCACTTGGCTTGTCAATTGCCCAAATTATAATTTCGAAACCTCTTTTCATATGTTCATTAGCTTAGTTTAGCTTATCTTTCTTTCCTTTTCACTTAGCCTAGCTTGAAACACTTGAGCTAATCCTGGAATTTGAAACCCCACTCCTAGCGGACAACATCCCAAGTACTCAACGACAAACCTTGCACTTGAGGTTACAAATTTAAAGCTTAAATCGCACCGAACAATATGCAGCTATGCCAAATGTAAGCTAGATATTTATTTTACAAATGTAACTTCATGCATACATATACTCATTCAACAACACATAATCTTCAAAGTTTAGTATATCCTGGTGAGAGATTTTCGGCTTTTTGTGTATGTTGTTGAAATCTACCCACTGCTTTATAACACTTGCATTAATTGCAAAAAAATGTCTACACTTACATATTCGCTCTGAATATATCGTACTGCACATGCCAGTCGTCAAATTTGACTCACAACAGGTTTGCATACTTGGTTGCCTATTATTGTGTACTTTGTTATGCTTTTCCAATTACATGTTTGCATTAGTATAACCATCCTCTTTTATTCAAAATTATAGGTACATATTTACAGTTCTCTTACAAGATAATATACGTTGTAAAGAGTTCCTTGTTCTTCATGAGGATGCTCGAATTCTTTTACATATGAGGACTACCCCGTTCGATGCGTATACAGCGTAGGTATTATAATTTTCAATGCTTATCATGTTTTACACAATTTATTGTTTTATTATTGACCATCCCATGTTAATATTTTCTGCAATCATATCGTCATGTATCACTTTATGAGATTATAGATGATTGCATATGTAAACCATGAGTATTTATATGAAGTCTCCACGCAATCATGAAGTAAAAATTCCTAAAACTCTTATTGTGCCAATTAATTCGGAAGAAGAGATGTATTACTTATGAAATACTAATGTTATGTATACCAACTAGACAATGTGTAAATATGAACTTCAATTCTGTCATTGTTAGTCAAATTTTATTTTCTTTGTAGGTACAAGAAGAGGAGCTAGATTCATTGTCATTGGCATCATATACTGACTTATTATCATGCCATTTAGCATGATTTTTATCGTATTCATCATCTACTATCTCAATCATACTCATATAGACCCTTTTTACAACCATGTGGTTTTTAATTGTAAATCCCAATGATTATGTAGGAAGTTCCTGTATACTTAGATTTTTCATTGAGTTATTCTATCATCTCTTCTAAGTTATTATATTAATTATGTCTACAATGGCTTTCCATTTATTATTTCGATAATATATCTATAAAAGGTCTATTTGAACATGCGTTGTGCAAAGCATAGGTAATCAAAATACTGAAAGGTTGGCCTAAATGATACCAATTGTCATTTCCAACAAAAAGGTTAAAAATCATTTATGTCAACAAAATAAGTATTTTAAATATCACGTAAATTTCACCTCATAGTGAAAAATTAAAAAAGACTAATAGTGAATAAATACTATGCTAAAATCAAAAGCAACCAATGTTAGGAATAGTAGATGTTGTGTGAACTTTACTTCATAATTTTGAAAAAAGATTAGATAAAAATAATTACAATTAACAAAATGGGACTTTACGACTAAATGTTAATGTGCATTACTTAAATTTTATTTCATAAAATACTGAGAATAAAATTGAATACTAAAGAATAAAAATCATGTTTATATAAACAATAAATAAAGGGTAGGAAAGTAATTTTATCAAATAACTTTTCTGTGAACCGCCAATTTCACCGAACATTTTTTTTCCAACAGCTAATGCAATCAGTCAAAAGAAACAACTAATACAAGAAACTAATGCAAGTAGGTAACAACAAACAGCTAATAATTGTTTATCAAATAGGGCCTTAGTGTTCTTATATCATGGTCTCAGAACTGTATTATAGCATGGATCCAAGACCTACACATATTTCACATGGACAGCATGCTATACCCTTTAAATGTTCTTCTCAGTGGTGTTTATCACCAAACCATACAAAATGTTTTTTCATAAGCTAATGTTCATCAATTATTAAATAACAAAATGACAAAAATATATTTCGAAAACATAATCATTATATAGGAAAATGGGCAAAACCAAACATCATGCACTAAAATATCAAAAAATTTTAAAATATTCCTCGCTATGCCCAATAATATACATTGCCACTATTAATGTGCTGAGCGTAGTCCACATTGTAAGATGGACTCGGGACGGAGTAAAATCTTACCTAGGTTTTAATTTAAGGGGACTTTACTAATTATTACATTAATATAATTATAAATAGGGAAATAATAAGTATCACCCTTGGGCAACATTTAAGCCTACTTATTAGTGTCAAAAAAATTAGTGTTAAACTCTAAATTTCAATAATGTCATTAATTATGAAAAATTAACTATTAGACTCCATTCTACCTTTTACACCTCCACCATGACAATTCCCAAAAAGTTAACATGTATTGTTTTTATCTTCCCTATTCACTGATATCTTCTTGTCCATTTCCCTTCTTTGCTTTATCCACAACGCCCCCTCCCCCCCATTCTCCCTGGTCTTTGAACTTCTTCTAAGAAGCACCACTATTCCAATTTAGCCACCACATTCATTAACAAGTGAGTGACATCTCGCTCCACGCCATCCATCTGACTTTCATTGCCAGCAATACTACCAACCCCATCCATGTCTTGAACACCACCTTATGTACCATTGTTTGAGAACGATAATTATAACGCACAATGTAGATCATGCTTTTGCAGGGTTAGCAATGATCCAAATGTAAGTAACCTTAACTTTAGAAATGTCACTATTTATAACATATACCATTTTTCAATGTGCCAAATATGTAGAAATGTTCATCCTTGCGTGCTTTCTCTTTTGTATTCCTTTTGTAATATTGGATTTCAAATCTATGGTTTTCAACTTATTGTAGATCGAAGTCGTAAATTCAGAATCATATTCGAATTTGATAGTTTAGGTTAGCGTCTTAGGTTCACCTAATCAGTCGACAGAGCCAACCCACAATGGTTTTGTTTGGTTTCAGTAACTTTGGTAACAAAGGAAGGCTAAAGTAGTAATGGTTGACTTTCCTTTTTAATTATAGCATTGGTGGTGGCAGTCCCTGTGACCACTGTGGTTTGTCATGGCCGAGTGGGTGATATAGAAATGTTGATCTTGTTGTTGTGGTGGTAAATGGAGGTGTGGGTGATTGGCGGATGGTGATGATTTGTTTTTTTCGTCTGGGTAAATTGTGTGATTATAGGTATTTTTGGCATATTAATTTTATGCATTAATTAACATTCAAAGGCACTCCTAAATCTCTTTCCATGGATCTTGAATATAGATTCCAGTAAATAATTACATTTATCTAATCTATCACACATGGAAGTGATGTTTATCATGATCATTACAAAAGTACTAATAGAATACACTTTTCTCGAGTATCCAATAGTAGAATACTTGACAAGTTTAATGAAGTGGATGGAATATTCAAAAAACATTAGATTATAAGTGATAGATTGATTATTTTAATACAGTAAAAAGTTACACAGGATATCACCATAAAGCAACCACCATCTTTACTGTACATATGTCTTAATTCAATAATCAATATTCAGTTTTTCCCAATTCATGGAGTCGAAAAATAGGTTTCGGAATAAAATGAAGTTTGATAAATTTGATGGAAAATAACTAATCGAGTGATATGCTGGCTATCAATTGGTTAATCTCACCGAAAAATGCCAAAATTAAATAAAAGAGAAAGAAAAAACTTTTGACTATCCCTACCTCGAGCCTGTATTTTTATTCGACCAACATTAGGTGGTCCTCCATTATTGCCAACTCTAATTACTTTTTCCGACAATGCCTCAACCACCATGGTTTCCAGCACCTAAAAGTCTGCAATATTTAGCAAGTCTCCCAACCTTCTTTGGTCCTAAGTCTTATTTGGTGAGAGCTTCATCTTGGTACCTTAGACGTCGCCTCTCTCCTTTCACCATCGATTTATATTGTTCATTGTAGCATCCCCAATAATGATCCAACTTTTAAATTCCTTAATTAATCTTACTTAAGTAGCGAACTAAAATATTTTAGATGCAGTGCAAGACTTTGAATTAGAGGATTATTAACATACCAAAGGAACAAAGCTACTAGATGNNNTTAAATTATTTAATAAAATTACCCATTCATTCAACAATCCAAATCAAACTATTAAATGCTTGAGGATAATGACACCCCAAAAATTAATTTTTCTATTTAACATAATATGACAAATCTTGCGCAAACAACAATGAGCAAACAATACCATGCAAATCCTATGACATCGCTCTTTGACTTAGCTAATTGATTGAATTTCAACTTTGTCTAAAAACAAGAAAAACATAGAGGGTTTAAATAGTAAGACGGATCTCAATATGCATACCCTTGTACTTTAGAAAAGATGAGCAACGATTTCAATTTCATTTATTAAAAACTGAGGGAAACAGGAATAACATCAAAATTCTACTGTCAGTTACAATCTGGATGTGGTGACAAGCAATGACCAACAAACAATGAACAATGTAAATCAATTAAGAGAGACGTACACCTTAGACCGATCGAATTAAACCTATGGAAATCCTACGTAGGCTATGTTGTCTGGGCACCCCAAGATATTTGAATAATGAATCGATGAGCTCAGATCCACCCTTTAGGTGATGAAAAAAAATGATAAAATCATTCGGTCTTTAATGTTTTATAAACTTGGAATTGAATAAGTAAGCGTTGAATGGTAGACATACCTGTGAAAGTTCTTTTCATTAAATGAGCATTGATGAATAGGAAAGTGGGATGCTCAGAGTGCTTAGTTGCTCGATCAGCAAACTTGAATTGTTTTCTTTAATTGTAAGTGACGAGTCTTAGCCCTTAAATCCCCATATAAGTATCTTCATACAAATAGGTCTATGAAAGGCCGCCAGTATTAGGTTGATCGTTAGTCTTGCAAATTATGTGATAAGTCAAGAGTTATTCTAATGATCCTAATTATATATGTTCTTTTAGCATCTTCATTCAATTTATCCATAAATATACAATAACATGCCCATGCTTCCACAGTTTACTATTTAACCCATAATTATACATATGCTAGTCTTTAAACCCCAGCGATGCAGGACATTATTGATATGCTTGTTTAGTATTTGCATTTGTGTTGGATTATTAATTCATCATTTGACTATTTGAATTTATGCTTAGAATAACAAATAGGATTTATTTATAATTGATTTTTTAAAAACTAAAAGCTGTTAGCATTGAAATCCAAATGCTATACAATGCAATATTCGTAAAATTCTACCACCGGCCATAGTCTGGGGGGTTTGATGTAGAAGCCTTACCTCACAATTGCAAAATCATAGAAAGGCTGGTTCTGATTGACTCTAGATTTAAAAACAGTAAACTACCTACTATATACTTCACATAAACGGAACAGAGACAGTTTAAAGAAATATTTTTTTATTTTTAGTGTTTTAACCCTTTTTGATTGAAATTCGAAAGGTTAAAAACACTAAAAGTGAAAAAAAAGATGAGGTCGAGATTCCCAAGTAATGATAGAGATGATAAAGGCTAATATGCACATTATCCAATTTTAATGTGTGATAATATTTGATTACATCTCAAATGTTATATTAATTCTAGTAATGTAACAAATATGATTGAGTGTCATACATCTTAACAACTTCACATAAAAGTTATAAAAACGCTTCTATATACTTCAAAATAACACCAATAATTACATAGACAACATGAAGATTTAGACAAATATATACTAAAATTTTATGATTATACAAAATGAGAGAAAGTGATGATAGTGGAATAAAAGTGAAGTTTTGAGATAGTTTATATTATAGTATAATGGGTATTTCCTAATAAAAGAAATGCCTCCATCACACTTGTTGAAATTTGGTCTTTCCTAATCATACACAATTCACGAATACTTCTGATTTAAGCAAATTAAAAGGATTCTAATATAAAAATTTAGCTTGCACAATACTCATAGTAATGTGCACATAAAATTTTTTTAAAAAAATATAAAGGAATGAGTGCAAATAATATCAACTTCATGAACAAACCCAAGTTCATCAAAACAATAAGCTAGGATATTTAAGAAATTTTAAGCAACTTGTTATCAATATTTTTGAAAATAACAATGGGCATGAGGAGGTAAATGGGTAAGAAAATGCACTTTTGGTTTGCAAATAGTTGGAATATTAAAAATAATGTTTTTAAGAAGATAGTAAATTGCATTCATATTTTAGGTTGATAATATGTTTAATTTAGAAATTTAACACTAAATTAGCCATAAATGTTACTAATGACTAAGAGACTTTTAAAACTCTATTTAACCAATTAGTATTCAATACTAAAGATATAAGTTTTCCATTTCATGTGTTCCTTAATTAACATGCCACATGTGAGTTAAGTATGAGTTTACTCATTTTTAAGTACAATTATGTAGATTTATACCTATTTGAGGCCATGCATGTAAGGTTTTCCACACGATTACTTGGTTAAAATTAAGGAAGTCTCTTGTTACTAGTATAGGTGCAATTTATCGATACTTATACATCTAAAGCCTCATACTCTTTCCTTGTTATGTGCTTTATACAAAATTCATCGTAATTCTTTAAGCCAAATGTATATGTATAGTTTTTAGGGCTAAGTTTAATAATGCATAATGTTCACTCTTGGTCTCCAATTAAGACATAGGACCCAAAATTTGGACATATTAATGAGTCCGTTCAAACTTTCATTCATAACAAAAAGGTCAAGATTATATCAGGATCCTCAAAGTCTATCTGGAATAAAACAATGTCCAATTTTGATGAAGGTTGTGCAGTTTTAGTAAGAACTTAAGACATACATAACGAAATCAAATGAAGAAAGAAATATTAAAAAAGCTCATGGAATGCTCTGAAATCCCCTTTCTTATTTTGTTGGCAGTTAATGATTAATTCATTCCTTCCTTAATTCAATCAAACATCCAATGAAGTTACATCGTCTAAAAGACAATCCTCAAGCAAAAGTGGATGGACCTTTCCCAAACAAAATAGCCATTAGCATGAACACTCCATCTTGTACCCATTAACAACTTCATTAGCAGACCTTTCAACACTAGATATTTTTGTGATGATTCTTATCTAGTATCTCAAAAATATCCACAGCTAAATGTGTATGATAGCCTTTGCTCAACTCTCTATTATTAATCTCCTGGATGACCCCTTAAAATCCCCCTCTACCATGCAGCCATGAGCCCCACATTCCTTAGCCTTTTCCACAGCAAACTAGATTGTCAATGACTTAGCCACTATAAAGTCATTCAATGCCATTAAAGTGCCCCCAACTACCTATGTAAATTTGCCTTGCTTATATCATACTACACATCGAGCCCCCACACGCCCAACTCCGTCAGCCACCACTTCATCGAAGTTCAGCTTAACATCCCGCCAATCTCTCACTTTTCATTTTCATGTATGGGACCTAATTTGTTGCGCTTATGATGATCAAGAATCGCTAGGAGATACTTTCCAACCCTGTTAGCAAAGAGAATTGCATTAAATCCACCTCTTGTTGAAAACCTGGTCATTCCTCACGCATGCATACTCCTGAAATGTGTAATTTGCTAGTTCTTGAGGAAATGAAAAATCCTGTTATTTGATGCAATCTGCCAAATATAGTGCAATCAACAATTTCAAAACTTGAAGTGCTTGATATAAGTAACCTAATTCTTGATACACATATCTATGCTAAAACTATGAACCCAAAACAAAAATAATAATAAAGAGCCCCATGTTTATGAGGTCCATATAATGTAAATAACTGCTTAATGAACAAAAAAAAATGCCCCACAATCATAGCATTATCGGACTTGACTGAATTATCCCCGGGACACCTATCTATTCTGAAACTATTTACAAAGAAAGCAAAAATAAGAGTCCTATGTTTGTAAAAGTGTGCAAAATATATATAACTTTTTTGAGAAAAAGAAAGAAAAGAAAACCATCACACGTACCCCATGATAGTACTGGGTTGTCATTGGAATTTACCCCCTTATCTTCAGGAAAAAATTATACTTACACAGATGCAATATCACAACTCATATTTTTTTATCACTGTTTTTTCTTCCGCCTCTATTTTGAGTTCACCTGAGCAAATTTTCCTCTGATATTGACTATCCTTGAAGGTCCCTATCAAAGAGTATTTCACGTATTAATTTCAACATGTTGTGGGTTAATGAATTGCAAAGTTGTTGTGCTTTATGAATCACTCATTGCGACTATCATTATTATGCAGATTTGAATTTCACCTTATTATTCACACCAAGCTTCTAGTGTTCTTCTATTATAGATGTTCGCTTCTTCCTTAAGATTATTTCATAGATTATGTTCATTAATTCTATCACAATTAAATTGCTCCTCCCCTTCAGATACAATTCATGCTAACTGTATTCATCTCAATTCAGTCCAAATTGTAATGCAGATTTCCTACTTCATGTTTTTTCATATTATACATAACAATTTATATTTCTTTTTTGTATTGATTTATTCAAACACAATTACCTTTGCTCGATTAAGGAATTGAATTGCATAAATGTGTCTTTTTCACCACTGATACTGGCTGTCGTTCTATTGCAGATATGAAGCTAGACATAACACTTATAATTTTCCAACACTCGTTTACCAACTTCTTACCTTCTGCCTTTCATTAACCAATGTGCCTTCAGATTGATTCATGTTCCATGTTTTTTATTATCAACATTCTACTTAATTCATTACATACTTATACTATACCGAAACATAGCATGTATAATGAAATACTTCAAAAAATTTAAATACATTTCCCATGACAAAAGTTGTTATCTATCTAGTTAAAAAAGTTATTCCTAATTTGTATGGAAAATAAGTGTAAAAAAACTGATCAATCAACATAATAGAGTAAGATAGAGAGTACCTAAACATAGTTGTTTCATCTTCTCCACCAATCAACAAGCAGAATCAACTAGTTAGAGTTTAAAATATCTAGGGTTATAAGACTTAGTTGTTAGACTTTTTAAGTTAGCAATCTAAGTGAGTTAACCTAAGCCCTTTATAACCATGAATGTTAACTTCGTTAAATAGCTTGTTTCTCTCCCTCATACAAATTCCTTTTTTTTTAAAGTAAAAAATAAACAACAAGGCAGTTACACACAAGCTACCCAAAGTGAAATCTATATTTCTAAGATTGTAATATGATTTGGAACAGAAAAGTGTTGGTATTTGAATTATTTTTTCATTAATCGTTTATGAGGTGTCGTACATTCAATATTATAATTGATTCATACTGCGTGAAGCCATGAAAATTACGTATAAGTTTTGTTACTATTGTGTCTATGCCCCCATTGAACAAAGAAAATCTATGCTATTTGCAATCTGCCCACTATTTGCAATCTGCCTAGTTCTTATGGTAGTTTTTTGTCCCCCCCTTCTTTTTACTTTTTGTTTCACAGATTGTATATGGGCGGAGAAGGGAAAGGCTTTTTTGGGAGTTTTGCTGACTGGGAAAATCGAACGCTACTTTAGTTTTTAGAAAATCATAATGCCAGGTATAATTTTATCTGGGAAAAAAGATATAAGAGAATCATGGGAGAATATTCATTAAATCAACACAATATACCACATAGAGAGCACAGATTGAGAGAAAATCATGTTCAACCGAATACAACAATTAATATTTCACCGCATCACCCTATAGGAACTTAGTCAACATATATATCAGTATGGGTACTTGATTACTGTGGTTAGAGAGGAAATTACCACAAATCAACCAAATACCAAGTTCATATATCACCCATCACCAAACTTGAAGAGTTAATATACATGCACTTGGTCAATAGATCTGTTAGTGTAGTACTCACTTACAATGGTTAGAGAGGGACTAAGCACAATTCAGCAGACAGAAAATATGACAGAGCTAAGAGTGCTTCATAATTGTTGTCGGTGGTAGAGCAGTGGCAAAAGGATGACGAAGTTTGCTAGATCAAATTGTATGCTCAAACAAAAATTAAAAAAAGAACAAGATTGATACTCTTATATAGATAAAATAGATATATCTGACGACTGAGTAACCTTACACTAATCTTTTGGCACGGACAAGGTTGATGTCCATTGATTGATCAATTAGCCACTGTCAGGGACATGCCGTGAGAATCACATGTGGAGGGAGGATAGATAGGAAGACTGTGAAGAGAAGGGGTCTCCCAAACTATGAATTTGACACTAGAATAATGCTAGAGGTAGATAGATATTAAAAACTAGAGAAAAGGAGAAGGGGTTAGGACTTGGGCTCTTGGTTCCCATAAATAAGCTTTGTTGATTTCCTAGAAGCTGTGTTGTTCCAAGGATTGAGTTTGGTAGCTTTCCAAGAATTAAGAGGAAAGAGGTACCCATCGCACGAGGATTCAAGAAATCCTTCTTATTTTTTAATATTGAATGAAGAATGAGGGCTAACATTTCTTTATTATGGATGGGGCTGGGAACTAATGAGGGAAAGAGAAAGTGTAAACAATAGGAGAGAGTTTTCCTTTTTTAAAAAAAAAAAAATTCTCCCTTTATGTGTGTGTTGTTCGTGGATATTTAACACCTCTTTGCTTGCCTATTCGCCCCCTCCAAATCATTACAGACGACATAACCTAATAAGTTATATAGATGATTATAGGCACCATAAGGTACAATAACAAATACACAATAATGAAAATAAGATGTATTGTCCTTATTCAGATTTTTATTTTCATCCATAAGTCATACAACAAAATACAATATCATTTTATTTCATATCAATTATTTTTGGAGAGTATTTTGTAATTATATTTAGTATTCACATTATTATTTGAATGGAATACTTATTAGTTTGTTAAAAGGCAAATTTTATTTTGTAAGTACATTTAGTAAACGAACTCAATATCAAATATTTAACACGAATAAAGAACCTAAAAGTATAAGTCATATTGCACCAAAATAAAAAACGGACTACTTTCGTTTAAACCTAAAGTACGAAATAATCCAAACTAAACTCCACTCAATTATGAAAACCAATAAGATTGTATATTAGCATAAATATAACATTTCAATTATTTTTGTTGAAAGACAAATTTTAATTTTGTTACATGTAAAACATAAACTAAAATAGCCACCTATTAGTCTGTACCTAACATAATATGATTATTATTGACTACATTTATTTTTGCTAACAGAAAAAAGAATCCAATATTATTTCTTTTGGTTAGTACATTTGATATACAGATGATATGGCAGTTCCTCCATATCAATGAAACTACACATAAACTTAAAATTATTGAGGTTTAGGATAAAAGCAGTTATCTTTTAGTTGATTTCATACATCACATACACACGCACAACACATACACACGTGTGTGTGTGTGTGTTCGTATGACCAATAAGTGACCTATATTCAAGATGTGACATAAAATCAGTACATAGAGATGACTTTTAAGATTTTAACCATCTTTTAAGGGCTTACATCTTTAAAGTGAAACTGAAAGTCATCTTTAGTAGAATTAGTTGTCACCTAAAACAACTTTACTTTAAAAAAAATTCATTATTCATTTCTTTAGTTTTAATCAAATAAATATGATAGTTATCTAAAATAAGCTAAATGCTAAATAAATTAAATGCTCTCTATATATTCACACTAAAATGTATGCAACTAATTATCATTTTGGATGACTTTTAAATAACTTAAGGGTAAGTTTGGTGATTTTAGGTGTGAATATTTGTATGTGTTTAGAATGATTGATAAGGTATTATAATATATATTAAGATGTGATTTCTAAAGATTGTATGGTGATTAAGTCACCTTAAAATGGCTTATTAATCACCTTGCTCATTTAAAATAATAGTCATAGATGTTTTTTCTAAATTAATAATAATTCAACTAAGTTGTCGATAGTAACCCTACAAATACAAACCGAACTAAAGCACCCCAAAATCAAAGTCACATGAAACCAACAAAACTGCAAGGCCTTGATTTTAATGCTTTGAGAGCCTGCAAGTTTTTGCCTCCTGCGTCTCTCTGCTAGCCTCCTTGCTCCTATACATGCGCTGTGAACAATTGAATAGACAGTGGTTGGCTTTCACAAAACAAGCAGGTGAAACCTACATAGCCATCCCACATACTGCTAAATTAACTAACATTTATTATTTCCATTGATCTTATTGGTGAAAGAAGATTTCATTGTGGGGCTAGGGAAATTAACCAACATTTATTATTGATCCTCAGCCCAAATGTTCTCACTTTCCACGCTTAATTTTAATGCATGTTGCGAATACTTGACCTGTATTCAAGATGTGACATGAAATGAGTACATAGAGATGAATTTTAAGATTTTAACCGTCTTTTAAGGGCTTACATCTTTAAAGTGAAACTAAATGTCATCTTCAGTAGAATTAATTAGTTGTCATCTAAAAGAACTCGACTTAAAAAAAAGAGTTGGGAAAAGTAATGTGAATACCACATTTAATGTGTCCTTTTGATCTCATGTTGTATGTGATGCTATATTAGCTAAAACCATTCCACCAATTTTATTTCAGGTGTTTGTCTTCATCTCCTATGAGCACAAATCATTCATACAGTTACAGATATGCATTACCTTCTTTCTTCCCTTACATCCCACCCAAAAATGTTTGAATTTGGTTATCTTCCATGTTTTTATCTTTAAACATTTGCACTTATCATGTTAATAATTTTTATGTCGGCTTTAATTGTATGCTATAAATTACAGAGCCCGTATTCTAACACAACTTCACTATTTGTTGTCCAAACGAGCTTTTAGCACTAGATAGCATCCCCTCAAAAAAGAGCATAAAACTTGAGAAGACTTCCAAAGGAAAATGTATAATGTTAAATATCAAATGAACCCCCACATGAAATCATGTAAGCATTTAAGAAGGTATCTCGAAAAATTAGATATGAAAGGCTAATACTAACCTTAGAAATCAAGATATGAACATACAGGTAGTAAGTTAGTCCTTATGTTAGTAATGATTGTTGTGTTCCTCCATATCTTAGTACTGATTGCATGCATGTAATCTCTGTAATCCTGAAGTTAATCTAGTATTATCCCGTACATAGTTACCCATACAAATCTTGAATGCAAATCTCATCCAATTTAGAGCACCTCACAAAACAAGAAGTGGGGTCGGAAGAGGTAATTACAAAAAGGATGTAGGTAATGTGAACAGTTGCTTGCATCCCTTCTCTTTTTTCCTCGGAATGTGTCTTCTATTGTAGATTGGTAAGCAGACCGCTAAACTTATGAGGAAAACAGCTCCAGTCATCTTTTGCTCCCATTAAACACATTGAAGGAGGCGTGAATTCAGAGCAGACGACGACCCTAGGAAGCCCCCCAAGTGCACATATATCCACATCACAAAAATCAAACAACAATATCTTTAAAAAAAATAAAATCAAAGTGCATCCCATACCTCGACCTTCTCTGTGTGCTTTAACAATTCTGACCACACCTTCTTCCCCCACAAAATTGCATCCCATACTCCCAGATGTATGTGTGCACACACACACAC
>NCQT01100570.1:0-17065 GCA_002740465.1 Stenocereus thurberi
GGTACATTCTTCTGCTCTTTGTGGTGTAATTGGAGAAGAATGGTCCTCAAAGGGATAAAGGTCTATTTTCTAGAGAATCTATCTGACTAATCAGGGATAGATTAGCCAAGTTTGGTGTTGGAGCTAATACATCTTTGCCCAAGTTGTTTACATATAGTATATGCCTTGTAAAACTGCTATGTAATGTCTAGGTGTTTGAAATGACACCTAACTGAACTTTCATCTAGGTATCAAATATTAGCATCCAAAGAAAACATAGCAATAGTACTAAAATGTCCAAACTGATACACTAAATCTTATTAGCAACATATAAATGATAATAATGAAAAAGTGAACAATAAAAAGAATTGGGCAGCAAACAAGTATAGAACCATGAGGAACATCTCCGCATACCTAAATTCTTTCACCTTATTTCCTGAATTTCGTTAGCAGGCGGCAAATCTGCCTCCTTCATTTTCATTTCCTCTTTTGTTCCTTTTTTCAAGGTAGAAAACATAGCACCAATAGTGAAATGTCCAAAGTAATACACAAGAACTAGGCAGTAAACATGTACAAAACATAAGCAGTAACTCCACAAACCTAACTACAGCATCAACTACCACGCTCCCTGGGAACTCTTAATAATTCCAACAAAACCAGCCTCTTAATTTGTTTTTCCTTTACAAAACTAAGACATAGCACCAGTAGGAAGTTATAGTCATTCCTGCATATCTAACAATACAGCCAACACAACTTATCTTAACTCTCATTTTCTCGTTTGTTCCTCATTTCAAGGTAGAAAACATATCACCACTACTAAAATTTTCAAACTAGTACACTAGAACTGCTCAGCAAACATGTACAAAACATGGGGGTTATTTGGTAAACAACTTTTCGGAGAGCTTTTTGGCCAAAAAAGAGTTTCTTGGATAGAAATTGGTTGTTTGACCTAGCCAAAAAGCAATTTAGAAGTTTGTTAGAATAGCTTTTTAGAAGAGCTTTTTTAGTCTAAAAAGCTAATTTGAAAAAACTAAGTTGATGAGCTTTCTGGAAGAGCTTTTTAGGGAATTAACCTTTTGTCTGAAACGGCTAATTTCATTAAATATTTTTTCTACAACAGCTCATTCCAACAGCTATATAAACAGCTACTTCAAATATCTAACAACTAACAGCTAATACAAACAGTACATGGCCATGATCAACATCTCCACAAACCCAACAAAGTACCAAGTTCCACCCAGACAAACCAGCTCTCTAAATTTGGTTTTCCTTTATAAAAATAAGATACAACACCACCAAAACATGTACTCCAGTAGAAAGTTGCAGTCATTCTTAGATATCTAATAGCAAAGCCAACACAACTTATCTTATCTTAACTCAACTTATATAAGTGCAAACATTCCTTCCAGTAGCCCTCCTGCCATTTCCCTAAGCCTCGAATATATCATGATTCTCCTCTTCTGGAGGCATGCTAATCTTTCTTTCCTCTCCTTTTTGAAGTTGGATCTCACGAGGAACTTTTTTTTTTTTTTTTGGGTAATGAACGGAGAGTTCTCAGACTTAAGGTACTCATACCATTAAAAGCGTCTAGCTGATTTACAGCAGATAATATAGAAGTATGATTATCCTTTCTCCTTTTAAACAGATAATCATGCCTTGAATTATGAGAATCTGGCTTGACTAGGGGGAAAAAAATCAATTTACAAATAAGTTAGTGAGCAAAAATGTGCTAGTGATTAGGAGTACTAAACTTATTTGTACCATCACAACTATCAACTTGATTTGTAGCATAATGATGTAAAAGTAGCTTTTGTCCTTCTCCAAAATGGATAGCTATGCTTGGGATTGCAAGAATCCATATGGGTAGAGAGTAATTAATTCATAAACGAATTTAGTAAGCAATAAAATGTTAGCTGAATATGGCAAGTAAACCTTCTTCTTGGTCACTATTTCTTTTGGATGATGATGACAGATGCAATGCACCACTACTACCATTTATGGGATGTGTAGAGGAGTTTTCTTCCACTAATCCTTTCAAACGCATTGGGCTCTGACAGACTAATATTGTTGAGTATAAAAAACATGAATTAGATTTCTTAGTGACAAAATAAGAACAAATTAAAAAAAGTTGCATGAGTACATTTGTACCACTATCCAGTTGATTTTTAGCAAACAATGTATAAAGGTCTTTCTTCTTACTCCTTCAACTCGGATAATCATGCATATGATTGCAAGCTTCTAATTAAATAAAAAATAATCAATTGAGAAGTCAATTTACTATGTAATGTTTGTTGAATATGACAAGTCTAAACAAGTGTTCTTACCTTTTTCATTAGCCGATGGCTCCATAACACCGGTAGTAGCAATTATGAGATCTTTGGAAGTGTTTCCTGCTATTACTTTTCTTGTAAATTTTGGGCTTCGACAGAATATTATTGTGTAATGATGAAATGATAATAAAGATCATAATGAGAAAAAGAACAATGATGGATAAATGGAAATCGTAAATACATTGAGCATATATAGTACAAACCTTGATTCAATGATGAGTTCGACTGGGAAAGAGCACGTCGAACCTTCAGTAATTCAGGGGGGCTATTGTCCATTGGTTGTGCAGCTGCAATTCTCACATTTTTTTAATGCTTTATAGCACGCTGTGCAAAAAATCATAAGATGGCATTAAGTTTCATAAAGGATATGGAATATTAACATGTAATAATAAGCTAAGCTAGTTCCTTTAGTTTGGACATCTTGATCGAACTTTTTCTCCCAGCATCTCTTGAATTTGAGATTATTATATCCTGTGACAAATAATAATGACAAATAAATAAAATATTGGGCATTTGGAACAACATAATTTGGAAAATTAGATGCAACCATATACAAACCATAACATAACAAAAATATTAGAATCTCTATAATATTCTATTTCACAACTTGGAATCCAAGAAAAGGGTTTCTCATCCTAAAGTTACAAATAATGAGAAAAATTAAATCGTTATGACCAATCGCTATCATTTTCACATCAATATTTAATCATAATCATCTAGAGTTTCATCTTCATCACAATTACTATCGTCATTAGATGTATCCTCATCATGTTTAGCCTTTGGAAGTCCTCCCTCAAGTATGGCAAGCTCAAGATCTTCTAACCACTTGTCAGCATCATTTTCATCTAAATCAATGTTGATTAACATTGTAGGTGAATCAGAATCTATTTCTTGTATATTCTGTTCGTCCATATCGAACAGATCTCTTAGCTTACTAGTCGTTACAACATCCAATTCTTTTCTTTACGATCTAGAGTCCAAAATACTTGCAATGCTTGAGATGCCTAACTAAAAGGTTCACCAATTTTCCACATTGCCTTCAAATTCACTATGGTAAGTCCAAATTGATCTTCTTGAACACCTTTGATGGGATCCACCCAATCACATCAAAACAAAAGAACCTTACTCCCTCCGCAATAATCCAATTCTAATATTTCTATCAGTATACTGTAGTAACTGATGTCACCTTCGCTAGATGTTGCACTAGTAACAATGCCATAATTCTGAGTTAGAGAATTCTTGTCGAATTTCTTGATTCGAAACTTGAACCCATTATAAGCAACTTTGGAAAAAGTCTTCATCCATAGGGAAGGATATTCACTAAGCAACCTAAAATCATCAGCTAAATGAGGATCGTTTGGAAATTGATGAGAAACCTACAAGTGTTATGTGTTAGTTTAATTATTAATTCAATTCACTAAATTTATGATGACAATTAACTATTGAACTTACATTATTCCCAAGCCATTCACAAAACTCTCTTTTTTTAATATTTTTAATTTCTCTTTGCCCTCGACAACTATTTTGCTATGAACATATTCTTTATGCTCTCTGCAATAAATTATCATCATTAGTAGATTATTAAATCTTTCCAAGTAATAATAAAGTATCACAAGAAAATATTAAAGAGAAAACTTACTTGATATAAATCCCAATTTCATCACAATTAAAAGGCACATATCCATGTGCTTGTTCTCTTAGGTAATCATTGGCCTTTTTGTCATTCTCTTTGGATCTGGGATTAAAAGCCCTCACGACTTTTGTAACCATCATCATCATCATTAATTCTACTTGATCAGTTCTTTTTTGTCTCAATACGAGCTAGATGTCTTGCTCAAAAATTCAAACATTCTTAAGCACAATATCCTTCAGCAATTGACCCCTCTGGATGACTTTTATTACATATATAGGTCTTTAATCTATGTAGGTACCTATTAACACTCAAAAAGGTAATTTTCCCCAATATTGTGTAGTTAACAACATTTTAATTAACAAATGAATAAGAGTTATGTAGATGACATAAATTATCTATTAAGTACACCTTTCTATTGGATACATCCATCTATAATACACTGGCCTAGCAATCATACCCTCATATGTCAAATGAACAGACAAATGTATCATGATATCAAAGAAAGAAGGTGGGAATAAGCATTCAAGATGACAAAATGCAACCACTATCCGATGTTGCAAGCATTCAAAATCATGTTGTGTTACCACTTTGGAGCAAAACTCTCTAAAGAAGTTGCTGACCTCTGTTAAAACTAAAATTAGTTCTTTATTACGTAGCTTCGAGATTGCTAGTGGAACAATTGTTGCATGATAATATGGTGGTCATGGCTTTTAAGGCCATGAATGTTATGCTCATGAAGCTGTACATATTGTGTGATATTAGATGCATAGCCATCAGGGACATTGACACTAGCTGGCACCTTTAGAAAGTCTTCTTTCTCATTAGCACTCAATGTAAAGCTTTTGATTCTAGCACTATCTTCTATTGGGTGAAGATGTTCCCTAATATGCAAATCTTTCAAATCTAGACGTGATTGCAAGGTATCTTTCATTTTGCCTTCAATGTTTAGAAGTGTACCAATCAAACTATAAGAGAGAACTTTCTCAACATGCATTACATCCAAATTATTGCATATGAGAAAGTGTTCCTCGCATGGAAGTTGGAATAAAATGCTCTTTTTGTTCTAAGGTATAACATTATCACCTCGCTTCCTCTTCTTTTACTTGGATATAGGACCTTTTCTTAGAGTAACATTGAGTTTCTACATTTGATCTAGTAATTGTGAACCTGATTATGGCTTTAGAGCTTGCCTCATTTCAACATTTCCTTCAAATGACTTTCTGTTATGTCGAAATTTATGATCAAGATTCAAGAAGCGTCGAGGATGGGTATAACAAAACTTTCTACTTCTTTTCAAGCAGTGAGAACATGTATATATATTAGAATGAGGACATGCCATCTTTCCTTTTATCCCATCCTGACAAATTGTCGTAAGCTGGAAAGTCATTTATTGTCCATATCAATGCACCTTTGAAAGGAAAAGTCCCACCACTATAAGAGTTATATATATCAATGCCATCCCATAACTGTCTTAGCTCATCAACCAAAGGTTGCAGATATACATTAATATCATTGCCAGGGTCTTTTCAACTAGGAATAATAAGTGAGAGAATAAAATACGTCATTTCATGCACAACCACGAAGGTAGATTGTACGCGGTCAAGACAACATGCCATATTCTGTATTGGGTACCAAGAATACCAAAAGGGTTAAATCCATCACTCACCAAACCAAGCCTAACATTCCTAGGATCATTAGAAAATTCATGGTGCCATTCATCTAATCTCTTTCGAGCAAGAGAATCAATAGAATGCCTTAGTTTACTATCTTTCTTATGCCCATCTGCATCCCATCTCATAGAATTTGTAGTTTTTGACGACATGAATAACCTTTAGAGTCTTAATATTAGTGGAAATGATGTAATACCTTCTTTGGGACTTTCTTACCATTTAGTTAGTGTAATAATCAAACCATTCATCAATGGCTTTCTATTTAGAGCATCACCCTTAGGGTAATTATCTAAGTCTGCGTTCCTTTTTCAAAAAAATGCATAGTTATTAGGACATGTATCAATGTTATTATAACCAAGTCTGAATTTATTAATTATGCTTTTCATTTTCTCAAAAGAACTTAGTAACTCATTTCCTTCAGGGAGGACTTCTTTGAACAATTTGATGAAGGCATTAAAAGAACCATCATTTATCCCATATAAACACTTTGCATGGTATAACAACACAATAAATGAATGAGTTGAAAATTCCTCACATCCTAAATATAGGGGTTTAGTTATATCCTCCACTAATTTTAAAAGGCCTTTGCTTCTTCATTTTGCCTATCTTGGTGTTGTGTTTGGCCCCTAATTCCATTAAAACTATGAAAACTGGAAGCAACTTCCAACTTGTCTTGCATATTATATCCCCACTTGCTTCTCTATGGACATGAATGCCAGTAGATGTGTTGTTGGATTGATTTTGTGCACTTCTTTATGGTGAGCCCATCTACTTTGAGCATAACATTTTTTGATGTCATTCATATAACAGTTTGCACGCCGCTTATGGAGACAATAAATCGTTCCATCTAAGACAATAGCAGAGAATGCATGGTTAAGAAATGCATTTAAACAATCTTTGAATTTCGATAATACTCTGAATACTTTTTGGTATTTTAGCCAACTCTTATTGCTAAATATATACATAGTTAAATTAACTAAATTCAATAAAATAAGAAGATTGAGAAAACAGATTGACATTATATCTCTATAGTATGTATAATTAGGTTTTGAAGGTAAGAAAACCTATTTAGATTCCGAGATTTAAAAAATACATTATTTTAATATTACTATTATATTTTTAAGCAACTTGGACCAAATTCTATTCATGTAATGAGAGTATATAAAAGAGGAAACAAAAGTGTAACAAAAGACAACACATAAGCAACAATAAGTTGTTTACCTGTAATACAAATCAAAAGAAGTCATCACTATCTGCTAACATACGTGCTAAACAACTAATTGACTAAACATAAATGTTAGGAAAAAACTTTTTTTTTATAGAAAGCCACATCCTTTGTGTATTAGAAAGCCAATAGGACGAATTACGATTCATTGAAGATTACTAGCATTTATAACCATTAGATCAATGCCTAATTTAATCACTGCCATCAACAACCTCAACAATTAAAAAAAAAAACAAAAATCATACCAAGCAGCACCAGCATAGTGTCACGACGCTTGTGATCCACTCAAAAAATTTAAGATGATAACACTACCATACTATCTAAATAACTAAGAAAATTTCATCACTTAATTACTAGCATTTAGCATATCAAAGTTCAAGTTTATTGCAAATTCAAGCAGCTTTAGGAATCACGAGGCACATAGGCATTCAAAAGAGAATTGAGTTTAGAATACAAAAAACTCACAATGCAAGCTCAGGAATCAAAGCGCTAATGTGATGAATTCAACAACTAATTAAGGAAATATGATAGAGGTTCCACTGAAGCTAAAGAATGAGCTATTGGTGATTTCAATTGACTTTGATTAGGGTAGAAAAGGAGCAAACTATAATTTAACAATTACCTAATCAAATGAGTGAAACATTCAAAATCATAAACTTCCATATGTATTTACATCACAAAATTGAAACAAAGATCCACCAAAGGATGGCCCAAAAAGGGAAGTACTAACACTACAAGAAAGCGCCCATATAGATATGAAAATTTTCGTTTCTAAACGGTGCCATTATCACATGTTAGAATGCACTGGTTGGCTATCTACTGAACATACATGAAGAACATGACCTACCTTGACCATCACTTTTACTTGATGTATTTTAGGGGGTTTAGAGGGAAAACTATAAAATGCATTAACAAACCATAGACATAATATTCATAGTTACATTCATCCCAAACACAACACTAAATCCGTTCATCCAAAATATTAGCCAATACTTAATTATTAACAATCATTGACAATAGTTCACACGGTGTCCTGCTCTCTAATCTTCGAGCCTCCGGCCATAACCAAGTGATTGGTCTTAGACTGATAAAGAGTACATGCTAAAAGCAAAGTTACCAAGTGAGATTTCTTCTGAGTGTCCAAATCAGCTTTCTATTTAGAGTTTTAAACAACTTGTTTGAGGATAGATGGGACAGTCTAGAGGTAGGTCTGAATGGGTGGATGGAAATTCAACTCTGTGGTTTCGTTGTTCACTGAGGTTGTCAAGGAAGTCTCATTAAGATTAGTGCGATAAATTATGGGTTAAGATTGGATTTCCTACTGTTCGGTCTTATTTCATATTCTTTGCCTATTTATGCAAGAAACCAAGATATGGATGAGTACTAATAGGTCTACTTATGGTCCAAATGATAGAAAAATGGTGATAGTTTTACGTTTCTATTCATTTGTCACAATCACATGATTTGAACATGAATAACTCCAAAAACAAGCACATACAAGAATGTCATAGATGGAGCAATTATAAAACCAAGTTGGTAAGCTCATATAGGAGTAGAGGAAGAGCTTGTACAGGTAAATGTAGAAAAGGGCAACATTCCAATTATAAAACCAAGTTGGTAAGCTCATATAGGAGTAGGGGAAGAGCTTGTACAGGTAAGTGTAGAAAAGGGCAACATTCTTCAGATTAGGAAGTGGAAGCAATAAACTGATTCAAAGATGAGGGATTGGAGAAGCAATCCTTCATGGGAACACGGGTTTGTTCAAGGGATAAAGTTACCAGAACATGCAGATTAGAAAAAGGCAGAAGCAAATGTAAAAAGTGACACAATCTTGGAGATCAAAATCCCATGAAGGCCTTGCCCAGTCCTACTTGTCAAGGTGATGAGTCAGAATGATAAAGAATTTGTACTGTTATAAGATGGAAAACATACAACACATAACTGCAATAAGAGATCTTTATGGTGCTTATTATTTCCAAATTTCATATGTATTCTTGAGACACTAGTCTTAATTGGTTAAAGAGTAGTAATCAGTAAATCAAGGTCAATGAATCAAGGCATTACACATTGCCAAATACTAGGTCCATATGTAATATGCTAGCTACATGTGAGTATTTTACACTATGAGAATGAAGCAATCACTTATGAATAACAAGTAAAAACAATCAACCCAATTCTCAAGGATTTATTTCCTCACAGATTGACTAGATACTTATTAAATTTAAGCCCCCAAACAAAAGGGCAACCTGAAATTCTTTTTGAATAAAAGTTTAGCCATGAATATGAAAGAATAATTTGACTTAACTACTCATGCTTTCACTTAACAAAAGTTTAGCAAAGGTTAATGGGTAAAAGCAATTCAACAACTTGAGCAATTTAACAACTATGAAGCAATTTAACCTAAAAATCCAAACTCTTATAGTGTAAGAGAAGAAAAGCCATGCAGGATTAGAAGCCAAAGATTAGAACTTGCTGGAGAACTACTCCGAGTCTTTGCAAACTGGAAAAGGAAAAACTAGACTGAGGAAAGATGGAGACTAATCGGAACAACAAAAACAAAAGTAAGAAACAGAGCAAAAACATGGATGACAATTAGGACTAGAAATAATTAACTTCTAATTATTAGGTTAATTTGCTCAGAGAACTAGAGGGAGATGAAAATTGCTACTCACAGGCATAATCAATGGAATTGTGAAATAATGAAATTGCATAATTGACTAACGTGTTGATTCAAGCACAAGCTCATTGAAGCCTGGTTGAAGACGGAGATCAATGGTCAAAATTCACCGGTGAAAGAGGACATAATCAGAACTCTTGGCCATGGTAATGGAGGAGCAAACTGCTGAGATCGAGATGCCAAAAGAGGAAGCGTGAAGATAAAAAATAGAGAATGGCAAGCGTGAAGGTTCAAGATATGAATTTAGGGCTTTGGTTTTGTATTTTTCGAAGAGAAAGGGCCAAGATTTTTCTTTCGCATATCTATCAAGTATTTGCATGCCTTCTCATTATGGACCCCAGCTATAACATCAGGAGAAGGTGCATTTTCTAATAATTGATTGCCGAATAAAAAAGGAGCGCCTAGCTTATTCATTAAAAATGAAAAAGTGATGCCTAGCTAGGAATTAATATTACCGCTAAACACAATGCGAATAGTATTTTCTCCCAACAAGTACAACTATTTGCATTGAAACATTTAAAAAATTTATAAAATATTTAAAAAGTCAGTAACTTAAAAATATAATCTCTATACACTTATTTTTTTCGAAAATATTGTGTTGGCATTGCCTTTACTTATACCAGCAGAGATTAAAAAATCTATTATGTTTGACATAGTATTCCGAACGACTCTAAACTTGTTGGAAAACTGTTGGCAATGATAATTATTACAATAGTAATATTTTTTGTTGGCAATCTTATGTTGGCATAGGTCAATATTTTTGTAGTTGGGGGGTTTAACAAGGGAAGGTGAGAAACGACTGGGGAGTGGGGAAGAAATTGAGAGATTTTTTTTTTCTTTTGAAAATCTAATATGGCTGTGCTTTCTCTCTCTAATATAGATTTTAATCTTTAAATGGGTTTTGGCTGAAGTTCGTGTGATTCTCAGAATTTAGAGATTAATTTAACAAGGATACATGCACACTAAAAACAGAAGGCAACAATAGCAACAATTCTCTAGGTGGTAACGTCATTTCCATAATTGGACAACAATTAACTTAACTGAACAAGAATAACAATCACAGCATAGATAACACTTTGGAATATCATCAATTCCACTCATAAACCCGAGCTCCCTCATCACAGCACCGCCCATAAATTTCACCTGAAATGCATATCAATATCAACCTAAATAGGACATTCAACCTTTTTCTTCTCCCAAACACCATAAACCACAACAAATCCAATGGGTTTTGATTCACATTCAATCTTATCTTCTTTTTTTTTCCCCTCACAAACTAGGTCATGCAAGGAGACTATACATACTTGGTGTTTTACAAGCAATCTCACCAAATTAGTGAGTCATCTAAGTTCCTGCTCTAAATTGTGAATTTTCTGCTAGCTTTGCCTGTGTTGTTGCTCGATTTTCATTCTTTTGGCTCCTTCTTCCTCTAGGGCACATCTTTTGGAGCAGGAGCGAGAAATTTTGATACTGATGCCATAGTTCTTGACATAGACATATTGCCTTCACTTACAACCTTTTTAAGAATTTCATCTTGAGCAGCTGTGTCTAATGAACCCTCTTCAAAGTGAGCCAATTCATTCTCAATTGCTTGTTATGAAATTACATACAACTAGAAAGGAAAAAACGTCACATAGAGCATGCAGGAATATATTAAGATTGATCATAAAATACGAAACTTATGATAATTTTTTTATGATAAAATACATGAGTTTCATTTTTTTGCTTTACTTATTCTAAAGCATCGTCAAGTTTTGATCTCGATGTCTTGAACCACATGGCAAGCTTATCTAGCTTGTTACTTTTGCCTAAATATCATATTTATAATATATAGTGAGATGTGAAATTAAATTGATGCGTAATTAACAAAAGGTAGATAGTACTTCCTCTTCAACATGCAAACGGGCAAAGCTCTTTGTCTCGCTTAGTGAGGCAACTTTGAATCGCTATGATTTTTGATGCCTATTTGAGCTCGTTTCTAAATGTCATTACAAATTGTATAAAATTAGTGTTTTCCAGCTCAGTACATTAATATCTAGGACTTTGAATAACAATTTACATAAATCACAAATTACGTAAAATTACCTAACCTTTGTAGGGTTCCCAAAATACTACTAAGTTCTTCCATGTCTCTATAGGTGTGTGTCCTGGCTTCTTATCTATTGCCTCATCATGAGTTCTTCCATCAAAGCATGCCACTTTTAAGTCTGATTTGTAGCCTCTCCAACAAGCATGCATTTTCTGTATAGCCCATTCATGAGGCTCCTGTCTTTGGGAAAGTGAAATAATCGTCATGACATTTTTTTTAAAAAAAAGTGTTAGATAATAAAAATTAATACTTTTTGGGACAAGGAATTTATCTTATGCCTTGCTTTTAAAGCTAAATGTAGACTAATGTCAAGAAGATCAGTCTCCCTCATTAGCTTTAGGCTCCTCAAAACGTCAAGCTATAGCACACTATCAATGACTTGATAAAAGGTTTTTTTTTTCACTCCTCAGCTAGTAAAAAGCAACTCACACTAGTATTATTGTTTCACATCGTGTCAGTTGAACTATTGTTTTAGATTTTAGGGTAGAAACACAAACAATAAGGAAAATCACTAAAAAGAGCTCTAAGGAGATGGTCGATGGACCGTTTGAGTTAAGGATGCAGTCATTGTAGCATTCGACGGACTGTTTGAGTTTTCTTATTTAAGAAATGCATGTTGGCCAGTCCTTTGTAGACAAGGTTTCATGTCAATTTTCAAAAAATTTCATGCTTTGGGTAATCAAATGGGCCTGAGAGTGATTATCTTTAAGGAAGATAAAATAACACAACATAATATCATTGTTATGATGAACCAAGCACATACCTTCAATTCCGACCACAAGGCATCCTTTTGATCCTTTAGAATCTTCCTCCAATCAATGCAGTCAAGTGGCAATTTTCTAGGGCCCTGTGCAAGGCAACCAATCAAACAGGACATTTGCCATGCATAATTACTAATTGGCTACTATTCCTCATTGACATCAACAAAGACCTTAGTCTGGTTACAGCCACGACCCGTATTATTCTTTTCTTTAGTTTCTTGCACTTACCTTCTGCGTGTGACATTGAAACCACTTCCAGATGTTAGAGTTCGAGTTTGTGCCACATGAATATCATGATTTGCATCATTATTCGCATTGCTTACCTCATTGCCATAGCAAAGGCTTAACAAAAAGAACACCTATCGTACAAAATTGCAAACTCATAACCTAACTCCCCACCCTAAAAAAAGATAACCCTATAAATTTTTTAATTATAAAAATCCATCATTCAGCATGGTAGTAGTACAAATAAACATATATACCAATTGAACATCTTGTGGCAGGAACTCAAAGTGATTCAACTAGTGCTACGTTGTTCTCCCTTTCTGAACTTGTAGCATTTGGTCCACGAGTCTTAGACAAGAGGGTTGACTTTGGCAAAAGGCCCTACCATATGAGTAGCATGGAATAAGAATAATAAAATCATAAAGCATGGAAAAGTACAAAACATCCTAAACGATGGCATGTCGAGGGCTTACTTTAAGGATATGGTTGATATTGTTCCGAGCCAAGGTTCAGATGCACATCATTCTAACTTAGGAGCTTCTTAGATGGATTTCTATGCCTTGAAATACATCGCATAGCTTTGAAATACATTATTAGACTACAAGTGAATAGTTGTAGAAGTTAAAAGATGTTCGTAGACATTTTTTATCACTTACACTGATTAGAAGCCGAATTAAGACCATTTATATGTAACTTGCAACTCCTGGGAGCATTAGCCTTTTCAGCATTTCTTTGCAGAAGTTGATCACAGATGGCCTTCTCTACGAATAGAGATAGGCAAACTGGTATACCCACATGTGTATCCTTATAAAATGAATGGTGTTGAGCGTTTTGCTTCAACCTAGGACTATGCCTCATATTTGAATTCATATTCGTCCCACTTGAAGTCAAAAGGCTCTACACCAACATAAATACAAAACTAATCAATATTTTCACAATTTCACAATTTATAATTCACTTTAGGAATGTCAAATACCATTAGTTGATTTCTTGATATCATGTTCTTCTTGTCGGTTGATTTTCCTATAGAATCCATATCCTAATGTAGGCAAGTACAGTTAAAATTCATGTAACAATATAAGAGATATCATGAACAATGTGAATGTATCAAATGAACAATATAATAAGTAAATAAGATATCAAGTTTTTACTTTAAACAAACAAAGATGAAAACATTACAAGATAGTAAAAGTCAAAACAAAAGCTACACCTTAATATAGTCATCTCACAAGATGAAAAAAAAAAAAAACAATCTATTAGCATCTTTTAAACACATAATGATAAACATAACTAATTCAAAACAACTTATATAAGGTTTTGTTTTCATCATCATTTTCACTGGTGCTGTGCACAGATTCCATCTCATCATCATTATGCTCTTCCATCACATTAATTAAAGGCACATCTAAGGTGACCCCTATGATATCATCTCTGACATCATTGAATTCATCTTCATGGACCATATTAGAATGAACTCCTTCCACAAGATCAACTTCAGGTATGTCGTCTGCTTTCATGTTAAACAAATCTCTTACCTTAATAGCAATTATAACATGTCAGTTTTTCTCTTTGGATTTTGTGTATAAAATACTTGAACTGCTAAAGATGCGAGGATAAAAGGTTGATTTGTTCTCCAACGAGCTTTAAGGTTAACAAAGTGATTCCCTATTGGTCTTGTTTGACACCTCTAATAGGATCTACTTAATCACAACATAACAAGACTACAGTTCTTCCTTAAGGGTAACTTAGCTCAATTATTTCAGTTAGAACACTATAACATGCAATATCCCCTACTTCTAGGATTGAACTCCCAAGCACACCAGAATTTTGAGTGACACTCTTCTTGTCGAGATCTTTGACAAACTCACCCATTACAAGTGATCTTAGTCATTGTCTTTATCCACTGGCTTAGAAATCTAAATAAGTATTTCAAATCATCAGCCACATTAGAATCAGACGAAAGATGTCTATAATCCTAACAATTAACATAGTGCATTAGGCTAAGTATAACTATATATAAGAGTATATAAACACAACTTATATATAAAGATACTTACATTTTGGGAAAACCTGTTTTATGCATCTCACTAATGTTTTCATTGGTACTTTGACATTCACTGCTAATGATATCACAATGGTCATTGAAACACAACACAATGAAAAGTAATGACATTTGTTGTTAGAATTTTGTAGTAATAAACCTAAGCAATCAACCATACTTATTGTGCATAAACATGGACTTCATCACAATTAAATAGCACATAAGCATATATTTATGTGCTGGATTAATTAAGGAATTATCAAGTTGAATGTCTTTCTTTGTAGATAAGGCATGGTATCTTAGGGAGAATTTTGAAAGTCTATTGTAAACTTCATCATCTTCATCGTTTGTTGAGAACTTGTTCTCCCTTGTGTCAACACCATGCAAATATCTAGCACAAAATGTTGGACATTCTTTGGCATATCCTTGAACGAACAATTAAACCCTTCGGATGACTTTGATTTTGAATTTACAATTTAAACCATTCCCAATCCCTAAAATCAATAAAATCATAACAAAGCCTTTATGTTCATTTGTGCTTTGTCTTAAGCAAACTTTTAAGAGAAAGATAGTTAGACATGTACCTTTTTGGAGGACACATCCAATGATATATAACTGGACCACTAACACTTGCTTCATATGGCAGGTGTACAATTAGGTGCACAATTATGTCCAAGAATGAGGGTAAGAAAATGCCCTCTAAACAGCATAATATAACGACAACATGATCTTGTAACCTCTCAAAGTCTTCACATGTTGCAACCTCATAACAAAATTCTTTTAAGAAGTTACTGCAGTTAATCAACAGAGTACCCAGATTCTTGGTTTGCATTTTCCATGCAACCAATGGTAATAATTGTTGCATTATAATATAATGGTCATGGCTTTTTAAGTTATAAATTTTACCATCTACAATACGCCCTTTGATGTTTCTTGCATATCCATCTAGTACCTTTACAGGTGCTAGTATATTAGTGAACTCCTCTTTCTCCTTCTTGCTTAATTTGAAACATGCTAGAGGTGGATATGTCGTACTACCATGTTCGACATGAAGGAGATTTGCCTTATATTCAATTCCTTCAGGTCAAGATATGACTGTAAAGTATCCTTCGTCTTCCTATGCCTAGAAGTGTACCAGGAATACTCTTCGGAACATTCATTTCCACATGCATAACTTCTATGTTATGACATACTAGAAAGTGCTTCCAATATGGGAGTTGAAAAAAGTACTCTTTTTTCCCCCCTTCTAAGGCATTGCTTTGCCCCTATCTTTCGTTTGTTCTTTTGTAGAGTATCAAAGTGCTTCCCAAATATAACTTCGAGTCCCTCCCTTTGATCTAATAAATTAGTTCCATATCATAATATAGGAGGATGCCTCATTTCTATTTCTCCATTGAAAGCCTTTTTACATCGACAAAATTTGTGATCTGGTAGCAAGAAACAACGATGGCCTATGTAGCACATTTTTCTACTTCTCTTCAAATAAAGGGAGCACGTATCAATATTACAATATGGAAACGCAGACTTCTCTTTAGTTTTACAACCTAAAAAACTATCATATGCTAGGAAATCATTAATGGTAAAGATTAAAGCACCTTGTAAAATACAGGTCTCATTTTTTTGAAGCATCATACATTTCTACGCCAGGCTCCCATGACTCCGTCAATCATCAACTAAAGGTTCTAGAAACATATCAATGTCATTGCCCGATGCCTTAGGACAAGGTATAAGCAATGACGGAATTATATAAGGTTGTTTCGTGAACAACCGCGGAGGTAAATTTTAAATCATTACAACTACAGGCCATATGCTATATTGAGTACCCATGATTCCAAATGGATTAAATCCATCAGTTGCCAAGGAAAGCCTAATATTTCTTAGATCACTAGCAACTTTTGAGTATTCATCATCAAATTTGATCCGAGTCTATTGGATGCGCTAACTTGCCTTCCTTTATGCAGCAATAATCATGCATCTCATTAAAGGTATTGTCTTAGATGACATACAAAGCCTTTTAAGCCTAGGTATTAATGAAAAATGATGTAAGACCTATGTCAAAACTGGATTCCCATAAGCTAATCACATGATTGTCCCATCATCTGCCATCTTGTACCTTGAAGCATTACACTCAAGGCACTTATCCAACCTACTTAGTCCTTCTAGAAAAAAAACATTATCATTGGAACATGCATCTATCTTGTTATTCACAACACCAAATTGCTTAATGATGCTTCGTGTTTGCAACAAGATTGTGGCAATGTTGACTCTTTTGGAAGGGCTCTTTTGAAGAGTTTTAAGAAGGCATCAAATGTCCTACTAGTCACCCAATACAAACATTTAAGGTGATACATCTTGACAATAGAAGACAGTTTGCTAAACTCGTTATAGCTAGGATAAAGGGTTGCCCCTCCTTTTCAATTAGCTTAAAAAATGTC
>NCQT01100572.1:6719-18675 GCA_002740465.1 Stenocereus thurberi
TGATCAGGATGTGTACATGTTTAACGTCTAGGGTCAAACGAAAAATGATTGAATGTGTATGACAAAAGTCTCAAGCTTTGACTTCAGAAAACCTTTGTTTCCTTTGCATTTTATTGCACATTGCCCGTGGATACAACCTAAAAATACCAAACATGTTATTAGCAATTAAAGTCAAAAGTTACACAATGCTAAGTGAATTCAACTAAAACATCCAAAAGAAAAAGTAAAAAAGAAAGGGAATCAAGATATACCAAACGAAATATGCAATTCCTATAGGTAGTTTCAAGAGCCAAAACTCTAAAATGGGAAATCCTAACTCAATTGCATTACATAAATTGCATAAAAAAAATTGAATAATTTCAGCAATGAAACAGAACAAAGCGGACAATTTCTCTTGCTAAATTTCAAAGTTTAAACCCTAAAATTTAGAGAGTGAGAGAAAGGGGACAATTACCTCAATGACCAAAGCCAAAATTAGTGCCTTTGATTTTCGTTAGACAAACCTAGACTATTTAATTAGTGCACAGCAAAGCAGAGACACAAGCACGGCCGGAAAAAGCAGAGAGATGAGCAGCGGCCTAATCTTTCAATGTAACTAGTGCCCAATCGTTTAAATTCATTTGGCTACTCGTCATTAAGGCTTAAACAAACACAAAACTACTTGATTAAAATGTATGCATGCAGGGAGAAGGTCGTCAACCAACCCCTGCCCTTGTCCCTACCCTACCCCATCCCTTGACCAAAAAGGGGGGGGGGGAAGAAAGGAGATCAAACTCTTTTTTCAAAGTACACAATGAAGTGAAGTCAGGGACACCATAAGTATAGGATCAATGCTTCTATTTTTTTCCAGCATAACCAGTTATGCAAAGAGCTGTTTGTTCAAAGCAACCCTTATCTCCAGAAGCTATCTTTCAAGAATTATTTCATAATCCTACATCCACCAAACAGCAATGCAGAAGACACACATCAACAACTTAAAAACAAACTAGAAGAATTGCAGACATGTTACATTACTAGTTTGAGACTTATGTTACTTAAAATCTCAAAATGTTAGGAAAATGTCGAAATCAAATGAAATGAGAAGATTGACATTACTTGTGCATGACGCTTCTTTTATCTGGGTACACGAGGTCACCATATTGTACGAGAGAACTTTCTATCACAGAGGCATCATCAGTGATCAATTTACCAAGGTGCTCTTCGATCATAGAGGCATAGCACGAGGATAAAAAACCGCATTCAAGCAGTAATGGGTAGCAAGACCATAGACAATCACGTCAACACCATGGAGCTGGTCTCCTGTAAAAGCCAAATATTCCCCTGCACCAACGAATGAATCAGCAAGTCAAGAAAACAAAAATTCCTTTCCCACGAGTTGGTAGAAGATTTAACTACAATTTCTACAGGCTTCTTTCTACATTGAACAAGTAATATATGTCAATGGGTCGCGAATTAACAAAAGATGCGAGGAACCCCCCAAAAAAATAAAATAAAATAAAAGCTCCACCACCCCTTTGATGTGCAGCAAACTACTACTCTTAGAAATAGTATGTGCTCTGCACACTAGCTTATGAAGCTTTCAAAATGAAAAGTTGAAAATTAAACAAAAGATAAATCTAATCGCTATTAGAGCTTGCTGACTCATTAGTGGAGAAGTACTTAACGGTTACCCTACTTTCGGATCACTAGTCTTTTGGATCCCTACTGACTAGTTACATTGCTTCTCATTTTAACTATCAGCTTCTATGGATTTTTACTCTTTTTTGTTGTGGGGGGTGTTGTCAAGAAAAAGGTGATAGTACATGTTCATAATGTTATGTAATATACAAAAAACAAAAGGCGCCGATGCAAATCATGCACCCTACGATGAGGCTAAGTACCATCCAAAACAAGCTATGAATAAAATCAACTAAAAGAAATGAAGTGAAGAAGAACAAAGTTCTTTCTCCTCACCAAAATAAAAAGCCTTTAGCCCGCAATCTTTGATGTGCTTGAGAGGGATTTATCAATGGTTTGCTTAGGAATTAATGAGCGATCTATAACAGACACACTTGTACACTTGCATAGTGCTATTGGATGCCATATGCGTGAGCATTTACCAATATAATTCGATAGACGAGAAAGATAAAAGGATGCCCTGCATCAAGATAGAAACCCAGCTACGTTTCTGGATGAGAAAATGCCTAAAATTGTAGATTTCAAACTCATGAGAGCTCGTTTCACCTAATAAAAAAAGTGAAGGCATCAGGATGGAAACTATGCTATGAAAACATTCTTATCTCTATTTTATTTTCCACCTTTCCCTTTCTCAACATAAGATGTCGTAAAGAATAGCAGAAATTGTGGCTCATAGACAACAAATATATATGTTTGACTACACTCTTAAGTGAAGGCTAATAGTTCAAGTGATCCGATAAAGTATGTTCACCATAGATGAACTTAAACTAATTGAAAAAGCACATAACAATTAAAATTTGAAATTGCTTGTCCCATTTACTGGACTCAGAAAAGCAATATCTCTAGACAATTGCAAGGAGATCAAATAGCATTAAATTCATAAACCAAAGTAAATGAACATCACAGGAAAAATGTTGGGGATTAGCTAAGTCCTTCTACACCCTTTGATAGGGTTTTATCCTTCCTAATATTTAGCCAAAATTCAGTAATTTCAGCACCCACAAATCAACAATTATTCTTGCTAAATGTCAATGTTCAAACCATATAATTTAGAGAGTGAGAGAAAGAAGGTGATGATGCGTACTATGAGAAGAACAACTAGCTGGAATCCTTACCGCCAGCAGCCAGTATATGCCGAAATTCAGCCGGGATGATCGAGGAGCAGAGGACCTTGGGGACCTTGGGCGCGAGGAAGAAGCATTGTCTGGGCAGAAGCACCACCGTGGACCATGTGAGGATGATCAGGAACACCGGACACCTCACCACCGATAGGGACACCGCCTGACCAGACCAACCGCCCACCGCTAGGGTTTCTGAAACGGCAACAGCACCGTAAGACACTTATCAATGGGGCTGAGCAAAGACTCTAGGCAATGTACGCGACTCGGCTAGCCTTTAGCGTGCTTTCTCTGTTTTTTTTTTTTTTTTTTTTTTTGTGTTGTTTTTGGTTTCTAGTCAGGGTTAAGTTAATTAGGCGATGACAATAAATTCCAAAAAATTAAAATAATCCTACCACACTTATATCCGTGCTGAATGTTTCCTATTCACAAAATACAAACCTCCATGCTTAATATGCGTGGATATTTCTTAATTAGTTACCACCACTCTTATAAGAGTAGTTATAGTTTTCATTACTTATTATGTGTGGGGACAATTATAGGTGCTTATTTTTGCTTATTTTCCCGCTACACTTAGCCACGTGTGCTTAAATAAGAGCGGAAGAATGCTCCTTTTTTTTTGTAGTGCCACCTTGTACCTGTACACTTAATATTATAGAACTCTCTTCTTAATAGTTATCTAAAGTACTAAACTACATAAAATTACACTAAAACCAGTTCTTAAGCTACGAGAGAGAGAGAGAGAGACTCACTCCAATGCCTTGCTGGCTTATACTTGAAATCACTAGACTAACTTGAACTTACTTGAGCTCTAAGTAAGGAGCCTCAGTGGAGTGCGGAGAAAATAGTGTGCTGAACTAAATCGCATGTGAATCTTGGGTACTGAAAGTCCGAGTCTCCTCTGTTTATGACCTAACCACCTACTACTGCACCAGTCACTATGGTACTGCCTCATGGTTCATGACCTATTATTGAGTTTGCCTATAACAGATAAGCCCAGCACTAGCATGGTTCCCAAGCCTATCATCCTCTCTCCAACTTCCCTTTTTACCTCATTGTCCACCCACATCAAAGGGCGAGAATCAAAATCACAAAGAGAATTAATGAAACTTTCAACATATTTGGTATATATACTTCTAAGCATTCAACAATGATGGATAACAAACAATAGTCTCCAACACAAGACCATCAATACCACTAACTGTGAATACAATGCTCTCTTTCAAAAATAGACTTATAACATCAACGTCAATACTTCTTATTGCTACCCTTAGTATATGCAACACCGTGACTATTAAACCTGAAGGAGTTAATACGACTAATTATGTGTAAACGAATTTATCTTAATTCAGCAGCGAAATGCGATTAAACCTTGACTTGAATTATCGGTTGTGAAAGGAACCCATAATACGAAGATGCTTCATAATTTCACAGCCCAAGAACCCTTGGTTTTGCGCAGAAAACTCACTTAGAAAATCCTTGATGTTTCTATGATGTTTTTCCTTTTACATTGACCCTCCTTTTATATTAGAAGAATAGTCGAGGCATTCAGCTTTCTGAGGTGGCTTAAGTCATTAACCTATTAGGCTTGCACCCCTTATGGATGTATTATGCCTTAAGTCCAACATCTCCCACTCACACATAAGGGAGTGCTTATTTCCACCTTAAGAAAAACTTTTTTTAAAAAATTTTTTTGCACAATCTTCATACTGGGTAAATAGGCCATGCGACTAGCATACTTGTGAGAGATTTATGCTATACATCTATTAGGAATATATAGGCTCTCTTCGAGAACCGCACATGAGTAGTGGAAGTATAGGAGTGCCCTAGATCATTTCAATCTCATTATGATACCACATTTTGATTTCATCAAACCATCATATTTTATATTGACAATTATGACACATATGTCATAACTGGTGCACCGGTGAATAGAAGATAATGAGATTCCGTGAATGGTCTTCCTCTTCTCACGAGACTCTAAACCAAATCCAACTCGTTTTGTTAGGCATGTCCCGCCTGACCCAATCATCATGATCCTTTGGCAACGTACTAAGATAGCGAACATTGAATTAAGTCTCAAGTCACTGATTGGAATCCTGAGAGTACACACATATAAGGCCATAACCTTATGGGTCTCATATAAGTATAAATGGAGATCTAACTTATATTAACTCAATTGGTCGTCTCTTGCACACATGGTATGAAACATGTGCTATGACATTCTCTCCTTTCTTATGGAGCATATGTCTTTTGATTCTTAAACAAAAATGCTGTACGGATGATATTTGGACACCATATTGTCCAAACTGAGTTTCCAAATCTACTCATTAACTTGAACTCACATCTGGCCTCTTATGTTGTAATGATCTTTTGTCATTATCAAGAAAACATTCATGATTTCAAGTTAATAGGCTCTCATAATTATCCTTCTGATGATTCTACTTAAAATCTTGTCTCATCTCCCATCGATTCTCTAATAAATGGAAGTGGTTGCCCATGTGAGAAGGCTAACCTCAATCCTATCTAGCATACTTTTTACATTGAAGAATGCTCAACAAGCATCATAAATAAGAATGTTAATTCAAACATTCTAACTAGTGTATGTAAGTAAACTTATTTCAAAATGAAAATGTTAAACAATCATTCATGAATGTGAGAAAAAAACAACAGAACAAAGATAAGTCAAGTACATTTAATACCAACTAAGTCCCTGAGCCCTACTGTGTTCAACAAACACCTCTCTTGCAATAGGCTTAGTTAGAATATCTACAACTATACTCTTCATAGAAACATACTTGACATCCACTTTCTTGTGTGCTCCCATGTCTTTGGCAAACTTTAATGTCAACGTGTTTGGTCTCGCTGTGATACTTAGGGTCCTTAGTATATGCAATTGTGGCTTGACCGCCTCACCCATTAGGTGGTTTAGGAACCTCTTTAACTAAACACTTCTTGCACTGCTGTTGAGAGAGCCACAATTTCGGCCTCCATTGTGGATAAGGCAACACATGATTACTTCTTGCTACTCCATGATACAACACCAGTGCTGAGCAAGAAGACATATGCTGAGGTAGATTTTTGATCATCCAAATCTCCTCCATAGTTAGCATCTATGTATCCCTTAAGGTGCAAATCATTGCCTTGATAGCACATTGTAGAATCAGAAGTTCCCTTCAGGCACCTCAAGATCCTCTTAATTGCCTTCCAATATGACAGTCGTAGGTCAGATTGATATCTCCTAACTAGGCCAATGATGAAATAGATATCCGCTCTAGTGCATAGCATGACATACGTTAAGCTACCAATTGCAATGGCGTAAAGGACTCTGCTCATTTGTGCCTTTTTTTTCTGGAGTCTCTAGGCTCATTTTCTTGCTTAAGGCTTTGCCTTTATTGATAGGAGTATCCAAGGGCTTATAGCTTAGCATGTTGAACTATTCAAGAACCTTTTTGATGTAATTCTCCTCAGAAAGAGATAACAATTTCTGTAAACGATTTCTCGAAATCTTTACACTAAGGGTATACACTGCTTTGCGCATATCTTTTATCTCAAAGTTAGATGATATCCAGGTCTTTACCTCGTTAATAAGCTCCATATCATTTCCATCTATCAATATGTTAGCGACATATAATGACATAATTACAAAGTTACCTTTGAACCTCTTGGTATAGACGCAATGATCATCATCAATCATAGTAAAACCTCTAGATATGACCACACTATGAAAGCGAATATGCCACTGCCTTGAAGACTGTTTTAGGCCATAAATAGACTTTAAGTCTACAAATCTTGTGTTCTTGGCCATTTTGGATGAAACCTTCAGGTTGTTCCATAAAAATTTATTCCCAATAAGAAAGGCAGTTTTTACATCCATTTGATGCAATTCTAAGCCCAAACTGGTAACCATAGCTAGAATTAGGTGAATAAAGGCAAATTATATAATAAGGGAAAAAGTCTCTTCATAGTTAATTCCGGCCTATTATGTGTACCCCTTTGCAACCAGTCGGGCCTTATGCGTCTCAACTATGTCACCAGCCTTGTGTTTGAGTTTGAGAGCCCATTTGTTCCTAATAGCTTTGCGTCCCCCTGGAAGGTCAACTAGTTCCCACACTTTGTTAACCTTCATTGACTCCATCTTATCTTCCATTGCCTTGATCCATCCATCCTTTAAAGGAGTGGAAAGAGCTTCTTTTACATTATTTGGCTCATTTTCCTCTTATAGGAGTGCCGTGAAGAGTTCTCCCACCTCAATGTCAAAACGATGGCGAAGGACACTTCTACGATTACTTCGTCTTATTTGAGATTCATCAAATCTCATATCATTCCCATATGGATCGATTTCACTCCCACTTAAACTAGGATTGATAGGCTCGCTCCAACTTGGAGCAAGATTAAGATTATTTTCATTCGCATCTGATGACGGAGCGGTCTTGATGATGAACCAAATCATCATCAGTTACAATCCTCCCACTGGAATGAAGGAATCCTAATAGGCTGGGTGCCTGGGTCCTCAAGTTCCAATAGAGATAAGTCTTGGTCTATCTCACTGTTTTTTGGAAATTCATTTTCTAAAAATGTGACATTTCTTGATTCGAATTTAATTATGCTCCTACGTTCCTGTAGCCCCATGGACACATATCCTTTTGATGTTTCAGATTATCTAATAAAGACACTCTTTTTCCCTCATGGGCCCAATTTTCTATATTTGTGAGAGGGATTGTGTATATAGGCTGCATAACTCCTAGGTCTTTAGGTCGGGCTTTCTACCAGTCCATAACTTATATGGAGTGGTTGCAATTGATTTCGCAGGCATAGGGTTAACTACATAGGCTATAGTCATAAGAGCATATCCCCAATAGGAGATAGGTAATTGAGCCTCGGCATCATCGATCTTACCATCTCAAGAAGCATTCTATTTCTTCTCTCTACAACACCATTTTGTTGGGGAGTATTTGGAATAGTTAACTGATTTAATATTCCTTTTTCATCACGATATTCATTAAATAGAGTCGATAGATATTCTTTAACTCGATTGGTGTTTAAGGCCTTAACCTTTTTGTCTAATTGATTTTCTACTAGGCTCACATATTTCTTAAAGCAACTAATTGCCTTAGATGTATGTGAGATCAACTAGACATGGCTAAAGCGAGTGAAGTCATCATTGAAAGTGATAAAATAAGAAGCTCCCTGCCTTGTTTGCATATTCATTGGATCATAAATGTCCGAATGAATCAACTACGATGGAAGTCCGGCTCTAGTAGCCTTTCTAAATGGTTTTCCTATTGATTTCCCTGCTAGGCAATGCTCACAAATGGGCAAGCTATCTTGCTCAATGTGTGCTAGCAAACCTTCTTTTGCGAGCCTTTGCATACGATTTTACTAATGTGGCCTAATCTAGTGTGCTAAATATTCACGCCATTCTCATAATTACGTGAAGAGGCAAACAAGGAAAAACTAAAGTTCGAATTAAAGAAACCAACATCCAAATCCACAATAATTAAACCATCTCTAACAAAATCTGAACTAAGATATGTTGTTTCCAAAAACAACCTATATTAAGTGTCATGAAAATGCCAATCAAAACCTAAACACAATAAAACCAACACAATAATGATATTCCGGCGAATCTCAGGAGCAAACAGAACATCATGTAGGATAAGGTCTCGGTCGCCATGCAGGACTGGCTTTCGTGTTTCGATTCCTTTGATAACCACCTTGGTGTTTTTCCCATACATATCCACATCGACCCACATGGGACCCGTCGGAAGTCCAGAAAAGCTTCATGATCCTTTGCTATATGGTTCGTGTCTCCTGAATGTACAATCTAAGTAGGATTAGTTTCAGAAAGAAAGACAGAACTAGCAACATTAAAATCACTCGCATGAGCATAGTAAAGTATCTTCTTAGGTTTAGTGTAATCACGAGCATAGTGGCCTATTTGGTTACAATTGAAGCACTTTACTTTTGCTAGATTATTTCTTTTTCCATGCTTTTTATCGTCTTGATGGTCAAGCTTAGGCTTCTTAGTTAGCCTAGCCTTGCCCTTCCAACTCCCAACCATTTCTCGAGTTGGAGGTTGATACGTGCGCTTTTGCACTCATCATTTTAGTAGCCTCTTGCCGCTCTTCCTCCAACTTAAGATGTCGCTTCACATCCTCAATAGGTTTTATATACTCATTGCGAGTAAGGATCATCTTCATATGATTTCAACTATAGGGCAGGGAATGGCTCATAGTTCGAACTTGCTGCTTATTGGTCAACATATGGCCTGCATCTGCCAATTCATTAATCATGTTTGAAATTTGCCTTGGATGTTTCTTCATGAGAACGTTTGGGCGTTTCTTATAGGTGTCAAACTTGATTGCGAGTGACCTAAGCGTGGTAGCCAAAGTATTTCCAAACTTTATTTTTACAGCTTCTTATAGGTCTTTGGCATTAGCATGGACCTTGAACTCCCTTAGGAGATCATTATCCATGCTGCTGTGCAATGTAATGTGAGCTACAGAGTTTTTCTTTTTCCATGTTTTGTAGGCTTCATGGTCCTGCCTATGCTGGATTGTGTTGCTTGCCCCAGGCTCATTCATGACAGCATTCAGAATCTTAAGAACCTGTTGTTCTTCTAGCACGTATTGCACTTTCATGCTCCAAATTTCATAATTGTTACCATTAAGCTTTTCACCTTTGTTAAGCTCTGCAACAATGTTCTTGGAGGCAGCCGACATAATGCTTGTAAAACACAAAGTTTTACAATCAGCAGAAATGCACACAAAAGTCTAACATTTATTTTTGCATACACATAAATGCAACTTGACAGTGACTAATAAAGTCAATATAAGCAAACATAAACCCTAGAGTCAAAATTTCACATGATGTTCCCAACATCTAGGAACGAATGTTAAACTTACTTAAGTTTAATGATCCACTCAAGTCACTATAACATTCTAGATGTTGAAATATTCTCAAAAAAAACATATTTTTCAAGATATTTCAATGTCCGCTCCTAACACTTTTTAGGAAGAGTACATGACTTTTACACGGAATTTTGAGAATAATTATATCACATGAAACTTATTTCACAATATGTAACCAAATCTCACGAATTTCATTGAAGCGCCCGCATTTATGCATCATAAAAAAAAAATCGCCAATAGAAATGCTTAAATATAACGTTAACAAGATTCTCAAACAATAATTACATGAAGAAACTTTATAAACGGACAATTATAAAAAAGGGAAAATAAGAATCAACCCCTTCTGGTCAACCCAAGCTATGAGTCAACCTCAGTCAATGCCATACCCCTTTTGATTCTTCAAAAAAAAAAGCTTTTTTTTTTCTTGGTCGGCTGATGCTGATCGTGGGCAGGGGGTTCACGCCCACCCACGACTGCAGGTCACCTGGCCTGTAACTGAATCGGGTCCGGCCAATACCTACGCACGAACAACACTACAATTGACGAATTTTGGATTTGTTTTTCATCAAATTGATCAATGGAATCTATCCTAAACTAGTTATAGGATCCATTTGAGGCTTTACTTGCTAAAAACAAACAAGAACATCCCACAAAATCGAGGAAAAACTGACCGAAAATCATTTGCGGCCTCTGTCGGTAGGTTCGCGCAATCCCGGCCAAAATTTAGCCAAAATTTGGCAAATTGCTGGCTAATTTTTAAGGGGTTTTGCTCATGACACCATTGGAAGTAAAAATGACAAATCAATTGCGCGCAATGATAACAAAAAACGATATAAAAATCAATTAAAGCACACGAACGCTATCCCTAGGTTCGAGGGAAAGGATTTTGCAGAATTTGCCCAAAAACAAGCTGATTGTCATGAAATTCTTAAGGGTTTTTGCACCAAATCACAAATTAAACATGAATCAAGCATCAATTGAGGAATATTTGATCGAATTTGAGTGAAATCGAGTTCAAGTGCTTGACATGAAACCCTAACGTTGCCGACCACCTTTTCGCAATTTTCCGGCCTATTTCCAGCTGATTTTTAGCATGGGTTAAGGGGTTTCACCCAGAATTTAGTGGGAAACAAAACTTACAAACCAATTGCAAGAGCTTATAGCCAAAATTGATAAAAAACCTTAGAAAGTGGTTCAAAAAATATGAACCCTAACCCTCAAAATTTTCGATGATGACCTGCCAAATTCTAGTACCATTAAATTTATACTTGATTGTAGAGGGATTTTAGTCTAAATCTACTGGGTAAAGCAATCCATGCATCAATTTGTGAAGAAAATCCAGTGAAATCATTGATTCAAAAAATCACATTTAAGGTTTAACATGCGGAAAATCCTAGAATTTCAAACTATGATTTCTCGCAATATAGTTAGCCAAAATATGCATATGATATATCAAATTAAAACTCTTTTCACGGTCTACAAGAATATAGGATTTCATGAAAAATTATAAAGAAATTGCCCATGAAATAATGTATGAAGTTCTGGGATTTGTTAAGCAATGACGCAAAAAGAGCGAAAACAAATACACAACCATTAACATGTTTCGGGCACGCAATACGAGAAACGATTCAACTAGAAAATAAGCCAATGGCTCTGATACCAATGAAGGAGTTAGATACGACTAATTAAGTGCAAATGAATTGATCTTAATTCAACAAAGGAATGTGGTTGAACCTTGGCTTGAATTACCAGTCGTGGAATGAACTCACAATACGAAGATCCTTTATAATTTCACAGCCTAATAACCCTAGGTTTTGTGCAGAAAACTCACTTAGAAAACCTTCGATGTTTCTTTGATATTTTTCATCTTAGGCTGACCCTCCTTTTATATTAGAAGAACAATCGAGACATTAGGGTGTCTGAGGTGACTTAAGCCGTCGACCTATTAGGCTTGCAGCCTTTATGGGTGTATTATGCCCTAAGTCCAACAAAACCTATTATCGACCACCTCATGTCAAATCTATGTTAAATGGGGGTGAAAATTTTCATTTTTTAGGGAATAGAATGAATTTATGAAGAATATCAAATTATGAATGAAAAGAGAGGCATGGGAGTAAAAATATAAATATTAGGGTTTGAAAAAAGTGCAATGCGAGCTAAGATGAGAAATGTAGGAAGAATGTGATTAGAAGGGAAGCAAGTTGATGTAAAGCAACCCAATTTTAATGAAAGAGAGGGGAGTACTCC
>NCQT01100573.1:3135-14121 GCA_002740465.1 Stenocereus thurberi
TTTCTTTTCCCAACCTTTTAGCCAACTCACAAAGGGATCTAGGTTTCAAAATTCCAGGTTGCTAGGAGTGCTTTAGGTTAAGGATATTGGGTTCCCAAAACCAGACAGAATCTGACTTGGAAAAACAGTTTGGGTAGTTTGGCTTTAACAAAGGGTTTGGATGATCAAATGACATCCAAATGGGATGAAACGTGATTTGTTAGGCAGCTAACTCTCCATTCTTTTCAGAAACACCAAAAGTTTGGCTTTAAACCTTAGGACATCAGGCCACCAAAGTCAGAAAGTTGGGCCATGTGCAGGATGAACTGGTAGGATGCAAGTGATCACATCTTGAGTGATTTCTAGTCCTTGGATAGCCTTTTTGACCTCTTGAGCTGGAAGAACCCATTGGGGCTGATCCCCATCAGTTTTGTTTTGTGTTTTGTTTTTCTTTTGTTTTATTTAGTTATGTTTTGTAAAAATGGGGTAGGTTTTCTTTAGTTCTGGTTGTTTTTGTTATGTTTTTATTTGTAGTTGTTTTAAGTGTGGTATATTGTGTTTTTGTTTTCTTTTGTGTTTTAACAGTGTAGGTTTTTATATACTTGTGGATCTATGTCGGTTTTACAGTTGTGTAGTTTACGTGATTGCTTTTTAGTGCATTAGTTCCTACAATGAGATTGTCGAGTTTCGGTGCAGGAGTGAGGTACCCATTTGTATGTATTTTTCAAAAATTACAAAAATTTCAAAATATTTATTTTTCTTTGATGATTTATGTGATTTCCTAGGTGATTGTGATCTCATCTTGCCGGATTATTGAGTTATATGTAAATAGAGTTTGTATAATGAGATGTCTAGTTGAGGATGTAAATTCAGTTTTTCATAATAATTCCATCTTATATGTGTGATTTTATACCTACCTTGCTTCCTCTGTCATCAATTCTTTGGGTCTTGTTATTAAGTTGGTTGATTTTTTTGTTTGTTCGAGTTTCCTTCTAAGCTCTTGAAAAAAAAGCTTAAAGTCTGAACAAAAACCCGACTACGAATGTTCAAAACCATTATCTTTTTATCACATCTTTAATTGGCTTGAATATGTGTTATTTTGCCTGATTATGCATATATTTAGGCATTGAAATAAATATTTTACACAGTCTAATAAACTCTTTTTAGGGAAGACCTGAATACTTGTTACTCAAGTGACCATTACTCTTAAACAAAAAAAAAAAGAAAAAAAATGAGAAAAAAGGGAATGAAGAAGGCAACTAGGCAAGGAAATAGGGATCGTGTTAATGTTAGCGACATGATTCATAAGAATTGATACATATTTGCACATGCACCAAGGTATACACATCATTGCATATTTTGTATTGGGCAAAAAATGAGAGTCAGGATGCATTTTTTGACTTAGTTATTCCTTGATTGGGCATTCTATTTATAAATAATTTAGCAAGTTGGTTACTTGGGATATGAATTGCCTAAGTTGTTCAGACAACCTTCCTATTACTTGTATACATGTTTATGTTTGGAAAAACCTAAAAGATTTCTCTCTATTTTTGAAAAGCTTTTCTAGGGTGTTTTATTAGAAAATCTTCACGAGATCTCACTCATCCACTTGAGAAATTGAGAGATTTAAAGGGTTTGTTGCATACGATAAATGCAACTATCATTCTTATGAAAGTGAGTTAGGATTTTCTTTTCCTTATTTTCCATTTCTTTTAAGGTAGTTTGATTTGTTTTACTCGAGGATGAGGAAAGTTTTGGTGTAAGGGTATTGTTTCCCACCAAAAATACGATATTTTTGCTAAACCCTTATACTTGAAACAAATATGAAATTAGGATTTTCATTTGATTTGATTTGATTTTATATGTACCATCATAAATTAAAAAATATGTGAAAAAGATGAAGAAAAATACCCTAAATTAAGGGAACTGGGCTTGTCTTCTCATGTCCATTCTCCTTGGCCAAAGATGGAGACGAAAGAAAGAAAAAGGTAAACAAAGAAATAAAACTTTCAAACCGAACCCAAAACCCACAGCTCATGTCCTTTGGCCCAACTTGCATTCTAGTTCCCAGGAGCAGTATTGCCTCAAAGGATAGTACCTAATGGCGTATGTCTCAAAAGAGTACTTGTCATTCCCTACTCTCTTTTTTTTTGGTTTCTTTTTTTTAATTCCTTTTTTTCTTCTTTTTCTAAATGTGAAATGCAAACAAAAACAAAAGTAATCGCATACAAAGGCAAGTTGAAGAGCCAATCATGCAAAACTAAGACCTTAAGATATTGATGACAATATAAATAAGGTCTGGATTGTATAACTATAATGAACTATTGGAATTAGAATTAGAGCTTAGAATGACCCACTTAGGACAAAGATCTATCATGCACATCATACTTTTATACAAGCCAATAACAAAGGCATAAGGAATCAAAACCAATCAAAATAGTACAAAATTCCCCCAAAGTAACAAAGATAAAATTTTTTTGTTTCCGAAAAATTATCCTCTTTTTCTTTGTTTTCAAAAGATTGAAGCATGACTTCTCATCCCCCACACTTAGATCTCACAATGTCCTTATTGAAAGTCAAGGAGCAACCACACTAACAAGACACATATGTTCAGAAAACAAAATCCTAAATAATGTATAAAAATAATAGACAAACAAGAAAACAGAAAAGAAAAACAAAACAAAAGTATATATAACATAAAAATAAAGAAAGAGAAAAGAGGGAACTAATTTACTAGGTTAGGTGCTGGGTGCATCTAAACTCCTACCTCCTTGAGAAGATGCTACAAAAGGTTGGAGAAGCATTAGCCACTCATCCTTATCTCAAGATCCGAGCCACCAATTCAGATGCAGTCAAAGATCGCAAGAGCTTCTCGAACACCTAAGCATTCAACTCAAATGAATGCAAGCAAGAGCACACAAATATAAATACATGCATAATACAAGTGCTCTCCGAAACATATCGAATGCCTTGGAAAAATCAAAGGAATAATCGAATGCACTATTCAATAGGATTTTTTCCAAGCATGTCCTCTAGGTATACACTATAACGGTCAAGATGGGTCATACCCTCTAAAAGTACTTGGGGATATGGAACAGTCAATCTCATTTCCCTCAAGCACTGCATGAGAATCAATTATTGAGAGATCACAACACTCAAGGGAAGGGAGGGTAGTGAACATAAAGAAGAAGCAGGGAAAATATCAAGGGGATTGGGGGATACATGGCCAACAAGATCAGGACTAGGTGAAACAACAACCACAACATCCACAGATGACCTCCTTACGAGAGTCTCATCGAGATCATCCACCTCAATAAACGCATTGCCTGAGTCATAACGTATATCATCCTCATCAACATTAGCATCAACATAAAATATCCCACCTACCACAAACTCCGTTAACTGAGCTAAAGAACAGGTGGATCAGGAAAGGTCGTGAGAAATGAAGTGTTGTCCCCGGGGGTACTAGGAAGGTATGGAGCAACAAGGGGTAAAGTAGCCAAGGGAGGGTCAAGTACTTCCTTTAGTCCGGACTCTAGAGTAAGAAGAAACGTATGATAATCAACAAGTTTAGTGAAACGAACCCTAAGGTCTATCTCATGTGATAGGACATGCTCCCATAGATAAGTCACAAACTTAGCTTGCTACTCAGTCATTGTCTCTATCGTACTAGTAAGTCTAGCAAAACTATCGGTAGAAATATGATAAGGACAAGAATTAATGTCATGGCCAGAACAATGGCAAATCTCACATGCGAGCAGGGCATGATTAGGAATGCAGGGGGATAGGATATAAGGATTAGCACAACTAGGCTCAAATTCATAAGTACCTCGATACAACCACTCAAGCAAATCCCAAGCTTCATCAATGTGTCCAGCACAAAAATCCCACTGCTCTAAAAGAGCATGGGTTTCACTATTCACATCCTCACAGGCTATGTTCAAAATTTCCCACTTCTCCAAGCAATGGCCACAATGAGAAAGAAAAATTTGTAATCGTTCATAATGTCTCCAAAATAATTCACGCTCATACTGAGGAAAGCGTAAAATTGGCCTTTTTTTAGTTTTTATTTTGCGATTATTTTTTGTCAAATAAAGGCCTAGGCTCCAATACTCAAGTAAGCTCTGATAAGGAAAAGTGTCAACTCCTTGATAACAGTGCCAAAAACTTATTGTGTTAAAATTTACCGTAAGTGCACGATGTAGTTATAACTGGAAACCGGCAAGTATGGGTTGCATTCCACGGGGAGTTGTGTTCCAATTACCAAAGTCAACTCAAGCGTATCAATCTAGGTAAGAAAGAGGATGAGGGGAAAGGAACTAAATTATTAAAGCGAGAAAACAAAAACGAACTTTGATTATGATTGAACCTAAAATGACCAACTGATCAAGTCAAACCCTCACCTTCCCAATCTATGGTATTATTCAAGGATGATCAGCTGCATCATTAAAGACCACCTACCCTCTTTTAAGAATCTTAGGCTAGTCTAATTGTTCTAACCACCTATTTTGATGGGATTAGCTCAATTAAACTACAAGATTAACAACCCTTAATTTAGGTAGGGATCGAGACTATTCTCATGTGCCAATCTCGACTGTTCACTCTACCTACACTAGAAAATAAACGTCACCTTTCAGCATAAGTCAATTGTTCCAAAATACGGATGAAAGTTCTTTCAAGCGTTTCATCGAGAATATGGTGAGCATGAGAGAAAACCCTAAATTCTAGCATAAACAAGGGGGTAAAGGTCTAGAACAAGGACAATTAGCCATTAAGAGAAAACTCACAATCAAACCTCATAACTTTAATCACGATTAAACATCCTAAAGAAAATCAAATTAGAGCTTGGACTCGCATGTCATGTAAGATTTATCTTGATAACTCAGTTGTGTTGTTTAAGTCTCTTTAATTTGCTTGTTAACTATTGTTGGTCTTGAATCATATTTTACTTATATTCCAAAATTAGACTCATAAAACTCTACAATTATCAATAGTGAATAGGAACTAAATGAGATAAAATGTTTGTCGTTATGTAGAATGTCACAAGCTGTAAGTAATAATCACCAGGAAAGCGTTAATAATAAGGACTTGGCAGAGAACCAAGTGCTCAATGAACCACCTATAGAATCATCCATAGTGACCATACAGGTCCCTGAATTGAATTTTTCCTTCTCTCAGGCCATCCAAATGTTTTATGACCCTATGTATTGGGGAAACCCAATTTGAGAACTTCTTATGAAAGTGCCCACCCTATTATACCTACCGAGCGCTCTTCTAATGTTGATAAGATAAAAGATAGGGTGACAAAGAGGAATTCTGAAGTGCATGGCAGGGAAATAAACCCATTGGAGTTAGAGGAATGGATTAGGAATATGGAGAAGATCTTTACAGTCGTCGAGGTTCTCAAGGATAAAAAGGTGAATACAAGCATATTCCACCAGTCGCAGAAATCGATATATGGTGGAGTACCATAAAGACAAATGTCAAGGGCCTGAGCTCACTTGCGATAAATTTCAAGAGGAGCCAAGGCTAGTTTTTACATAGTTCCTCTGTAGTGCTAAAAAGAAAAGGAGTTTCTAGAGTTCAGAATGGCCCATAGTATGACACAGATTCACTATGTTGCTAAGTTTATTGAATTATCCAGCATTGCCCACAATTTCATTTCCAATCAAAGGCTAAAAATGTGAAGGTTTGAGGAGGGGTTATCTTTCTGCATTAGGAATTAGCTTATTGGCCAACCAATTACGACTTATCAGGAGTTCTATGAACGAGCGGCAGAAGTTGAAAGGGTGAAAAAATGAGTTGAAAGCCTTAACTAGGAAACCTAAAAAAGACATGGAATGATTAAGGAAGAACTAGTGAAAGCATGACACCAAATAGACCTACCTAGGGACAACTCAAGAATCGGCCAGCAATTCTTAAGCCTTATAGAAACATGGGAGGACTAATCATGCCACAACAGACTATAAATTAAAAACTAACATGTGCACCTGGTGTTCTAGCATAAAGCACTTAGTTAATAGCTATCGTAAAAGGAAAGAAGATAGGAAAAAAGGGACTGCTAGGTCATTGCATAACTTCCATCTGGGCCCTACTGCAATTAACCCCACAATGTAGGGCGAGCATATGTGATGAACAAGAATGAAGCTCATGCAACTGGTACAGTATTCATTGGACCCTATTTTTAAATTCCAAGCCATTTCATGTATTATTTGATTCAAGAGCCACTTACTCATTCATAATAATCTAAGCAACCTCCAAATTAGACCCAGACTATAGACTCCGACAAAGTCCTAATTAGACCCAGATAATAAACTTACCTAACAGGTAGATAGTTGTGTGTTTGAATGTTTGCAAAGATGTACCTATCGCTGTATCAGGTAAGAGTTTTCCTGGAGATCTAATTTAGTTTGACTTAATATTGGGTATGGATTGTAAGTCTGACTAGGTGGTGTTCGTAGTTGTTTATATGATGTAATGTCGTGATGTGTATGGGTGAATATGTGCACTCACTTGTTAGATGATAGCGTTTGCATTTTTTTTTCGTAGTCCCTAAGGAACGGTGATAACATTTAAAACTTCGCTTCTATTGTCAAGAACTAATGTAGTGATTAAAGGTTTGGGTTGCTCATTCTATTGAAAGACAAGATTCTCTTTTGTGAGGATAGAGGGTATCACTTTATTTTATATGAATATTATGGAACTTTTGCAATTCTAAACTAGAAACTAAAAAGGCATGGTTTTCTATTTTTGACTTTACTCTAACTGCCAATTATAGGAGAGTTTATAGATATTTTTATTTTGATGATAGAGATTGTAAATATATTATTTTTCAAAACATATTATTTTATTAAGGTTTAATGTTAAATATAAAAAACATTACTATTAGTATCTTTTACTATTAATTTCTTACAATTAATTTATTACATTTGGTAGTGTGTTAATACGGTCATTAGGACTATATGGAATCGAAATATAGACCGTCTTGTTAAAACAGATCAAACCGATTGTTTTCAATATGATTTAAACTCTTTCAAAAACCCAACATGCAATTTTATTTTTTTTTGGCATTGGGCTCTTTCATTAAGTCCTGTAAATTTCAACTGGTCCACCATATTTTTCCTTGATAGAAAGAAGTTGGTTCCATGTGCTATGATTCGTTATTTACTTGACCTTTGATTTAGAAGCACTACTAAGGTACTTCCAATGAGAGGTATCTCAACGTAGGCCTGCCTTTGGCCTAAATCAATTAAAAAATCCAATATGAAACTTCATACACCTTAAGATCCATAGGACGAGAAAGATATTTTTTGAGGCCCTTATAGTCATTGTACCTAGCATTGAATAGCATGGGTATTCACCTTATTTATATCTCATATCAATAATAGGTTCTATTTGTGACGGAATGAGCACTTGAATCAGATCAAACTAGAACTACTTCTCAGGAAATTATTCTCTTGTTTTGTTTCCTCAAAATCATAGAGTACAGCATCAGTTTAGCAAATTTTAGATTTCATGGACTTCCCTAAAAAACAGTAGCGCACGTGTAACTGAGGTACTCTGGCAACTGAGCTGAAGCCCTTATGAATACTACATATTTCAACATGTAGATAATTCCTTGTCAAGATGAGCATTCTATGATTCAATATCATAGCTCATTGATTTGTTTGTGTTACGAAAATAGTAATCAAAATTCGAGCTTAATATATGCAGAAGCGATAAAGAATGTAGATATTGAAGAATATAAAACAAGATAAAAAAAAGATAATTGTAGGCACATGATTTTTACATAGAAACCCAAATCGGGAAAAAACCACGAGCGGCAACAATGGCACAAAATCCACTATGTTATGAGTGAGTACAAAATGATCTCAAAGCAAACACCCATGGAAGAGATCAACAAGAGCGATAAAGATCTCAAAGCAAACGCCGAAGGAAGAGATTAATTATGATGAAACTCTCTCAATACTAACTCTCAATAAAATATGGAATAGAGAAGGGAAGTGCCTAGAGGCACTCCTAAATGCCGTAGACCAAATAAGGTTAAACAATCTAGTATTATAGAGAAGCCCCAAAGGTACCAAGGGTTTAACCCTAGCCGCAAACATATGTCTTGGCCACCAAGCATCATCTTCACGAAGAAAAAGGAAAAAGAAATTCAATACAAAATATGAAATTAATATAATTTCTATAAAACAAAATATCTCAAACCACACAACTTGAGCCTTGGTTGCCAAGCAATAATATTCAAAAAGGAAATAATTTGATTGTTTCTAAAACTGGTAAAGGAATTCGGGATAAATTCCAACAAACTCCACCTTGGATCAAATTCCTTGGAATGGAGGAACATAGCAAAGGCAATCTTGTTATGAAGTCAGAATCCCCAATATCTATAAGAAACATCCTTCATGAAAATGCTCGAAATCCAGATCAATATCTTTGGCTCTGATACCATTTGTTAGGATCGGTTAAAATTGAATGAATGCAACAAATAAATCACAAAGATAATATAAATGAGTAATAACAAAACAACATCGGAATTTATGTGGAAAACCTAATGTGGGAAAAATCACAGAAGACGATGAGTCACAAATCACTATGGACAAGAGGAGTACAGGATTGATCTTAGAACAATATGTTCTAAAAAGAAGATCGATTAAAGATTACAAAACTCTCCGTAATGCTTTCTCACAAATCTAGGAAAGTAAGCTGAATACTCGAATGGTATTTCTGTTGGTGTGTTGAGAAGGTGGGAAGTGTGCCCTTCATAAAGGGTTAGAATGAGCGAGGAACCCACTAGAAACCCTAATTGTCACAGCTAAACAGCCGCCGTCCACCATGGACCGAGGAGTGCAAATTGAGCCAAAACCCAATAGTTTGTTTGATTAATATTGCCTATAAACACTATTACATTATAATCCACCTAGGGTGATGGTTCTCTTTGTAATGATAAACAACTTACTTAACTCAGTGATTAGAGTATTGCTTTCATACAGTAGGCTTCAACAGTTCAAATCTAATAGTAGGTAAAACTTATTATATGTGGTTAACTCCGCTATCTAATAAGTTTTTCTACTCCCACTTATTATTAAGGCTATATATAATCAACTATATATACAATCTTATAATTCTGAATTTTTTCATATTCTATTTCTTTTGTTACATTGCACCAGAATCCTATTTTTCTTTTTATTTGATTCAATCAACATATTCAAATAGAAATTAAAATAGGATATCTCTATATAGTTCTGTAAAATATGTGTAAACTTATTTTGTTTATTTGGAAGCACCAACTAGTTACTAAAACGCATTGGTAGCCTTTACGCATGCGCTAGCTCATCTAAGAGCTTGATTTGTATCAATTATTTGTCTCTTTTCCTCAACTTTCTTCAAGTTAGCTTGCACTTTTTCAAGGGTTTGTTGGGTTTTTGTGGATCTATGTGACCACTCCTCTTAGCCTTATTTACTAAAACAATGATCTCATTATTGCCTATTCTAGCAAAATCGCACATCAAAGCCATTGTTAACCATTAGTCGTTAAGGCATATTCTCAAAATCCTATATCTACAACTGTGGCAATAGGAGTCTGGATTAGTAATACGTCAATTTGGCCACTATTAGTAGGTAAAATTCTTTCTTTTACTTTAGAATATAAACAATTAGATCAGAAGTCAATTCAAAAATAGTTATTGCCATTTCTTCAATTTACCATCCATTTCTACGTTCATAGCTTTTGCGATAGCTTTATCTACCAAATAAAAGGCCTACTCAAGGGACTATCTAATTCTCCAGAAAGGATCAGTTGACACCCTCTAATTATTTCTGCTAGGCCAACACATTTTCCTTGGGAGAAGTAAATACTTTGCTATGAAAAAAGGTAGTGATAAAAAATGCTTAATTTTTCGTATCTTACTACAATTAACGACCTTCGTTAGGCAATTTGTCCAACCTAAGGATAGTTATATTGTCGTGAAGTTCTTTGTAATGTGTAAGGTTTGCGCAACTCTTTACGCAATTTTATAATGTTCATCTCCAACGATTCGAGGTTGGAGCATAATTGACATTGAATATAATGGATCCACTACTGTATAGATTCCTTTAGTGGCTAATTCTCTTGACAGTATGGTAGTAGCATCCAAATGTGCAAATGTCATCGCAGGAGCAGGATCGGTCAAATTATCTATAGGTACATAAAGTACTTGAGTCAAAGTTATGGACCCTTGTTTTATAGAAGTAATTTTTTTCTCTAATGACCCCATTTTGGTAATAAGAGGAGGTTAATGGCCCACAGGGAAGGCATTCTACCCAATAAGGCTAACACTTTAGATCCTACTTGTATAAAACAAAAGATATTAGCGGTAAATCAAAGTATGTGATTTTTATTAACATCCCTAAAATATTTCGTCGGCAGTCAACCCAACTATCATATGTGCCCTCGGCAATTCATTCATTTGATTGTAGTTTAGAGCCACCTTTGATTTCACAATATTTTGTTCATCGATAACTTCAGATTCTTTCATTTACATGTAAAGGACATTTCTGTCACAATTACATTCCTTACTTCGCCGAATACGTATATACCCTGTTGAGCTTTTGGAATGTTGTTATTTAATTTCGTAATGAGTACTATTTCACCCACTCCAACTCCCCTAAATAGTCTAATTTTTCTCAATGACAATAAGGAGCTAAACGATCTGCCATTTTAATTCAATTTCAAACATAGGTAATCTAGCATCTGACTGGGTAAAGGCGAGCATAGATCTATGAGTAGAACATATTGTGTGAGTATCTAAGGGATCTAAATTATCAACAAACTCTTCAGTTATGTTAAAAACAGTCTGAGAGTTGATCTACGACTAAAATGCTTAGAGGAGCTACTATGTTGATAACTTCCATCCTTGCATTAGACCTTCTATAGAACTTATACCTACAATAGTAATTTGAGCCTTTTCGAGTATTTATTATACCTCACAAGTCACATTAATTTGTTGACCCATAGTATCTTGA
>NCQT01100582.1:12114-25289 GCA_002740465.1 Stenocereus thurberi
ATGATGTGTTGAACCATTCCAATGGTCCTGACAAATGGCAATTCTTTACGGTTACCTTGGATAGATAGTTCTTAATAGGATATAGTGAAGAAGCTTGGGTTCTCAGAAAAGCCAGGTGTAGGAAACTTGTTTCTTGTTATCTAATAAAATCTCAAATCTAGATAAGTTCTCAAAACATGCATTGGAACACATGTTCAACGATTGGTAAGGTCTACCGTGAGATTGAAGATTTAATCCAAGGTTACAACTAAAAAACTAAAATCTACACCCATAACTGAAATAGTGTAATAAATTATATCCTTAGGTCTTTGTTTTCTCATGTTTGCATAAAAGAGCTTAACCAAATTAGGATAGACTTTCATTATAACACCAAAGAGTTCTCTACAATTCACCCGTTCCAAGATAAGCAAAAACCCCTAACTTAGCATTCATGAAGAAATCCTTATCAAGACAAATAGAAGCAATCATCTTTCTATCCATCAATTTCGAAAGTATTTTCACTACCCTCTTCAAACTACTCATCAACATATCAAGGACATTTGTAGAAATAATAGGGTGGAACCTTTACATCATGAGTTCCATTGATTTCAAACTCAGTTTTCTCTATTTCTTTTTAAAGCAACCTCTTATATCTTTTAGAAGGAGTAGGAGCTGTTAAGAGAGAGTTTCAAATAATTCTCATGGAAGCAAGCTCAAACGGAGCACTCTTTTGCCTTTTAGAACACATGGTAGCTTGAACAATGGTGATTTAGTGAGAGAAAAGATGGAGTCTTTGGGTTAGGGTTTTAAAAGCTGAAAGACAAGAGAGAATGGTGTTAAGATGGGTTAAGAGTAGAAATAAAGGAGTTCATACCTATGGGTAATCAATGAGACGTGATAGACTTAGACAATTTCCGAAGTGTAAGACATTGACATATGCAGAGGGTTGATAGGCTTTAGCAGCAACCAATTTTGAGAGAAAAAGATGAAGGAATCACTCAAAAAATTTCAAAGAGATCTTTTAACCCAATTTTGAAAAGATTTCAAATCAATTTTCAAAATCCAATTCCCATTTTTGAGAATAGAAGGCTATTAATTAGTCGTCATCGACATAAGAACATGCCCATACTCGTATATGAAATGACTTAACTTAACTGACTTGATACTGTCAAATTTATCAAAGTCAAGCACCATAAAAATCATTTTTCTTGCCATGGATAATATTATGAGGTCTCCCTCAACTTATATAATGTGGCCAATCTATCCTAATTCCCTTTGAATAAAATAGCATTAATCTTCAAGAAGGGTTTGGTCAATATATTAGCTAATTGCACATTAGTAGGTAGAAAATCCAGAAAGATATCACCTTTTTTCACATGTCCTTTGATGAAATGATGCCTTACTTCAATATGCTTGGTTCTATAGTGCTGAATTGATAACCTTGAACCTGCAAAGTCAGCATGGGAGTACCCTATAAGTTCAAAGTTATCACTTCTTAGATACAATAGACCAAGGTCCTTCATTTCAACAAAATATTTAAACATTCTTTTTCACATCCTTGAGGTGAGATTCCTTAGGAGTTGATTAGAATCTTGCACATAAGTAAACATTAGACATGATGTCAGTCCTGTTTGTAGTTAAATATAGAAATGGTCTATCATACATTTGTATAACTTTTCAGGGATTAACTTACACTTGAGTATTCAAGCATACAGTTTGAGGCCATTAGAGTCTTAGCATGCTTTAAACTGTCAAGTCCATATTTCTTTAGAAGTTTCTTGACATGCTTTCGTCAGTTGATGAAGATGTCATCCTGGCTTACTTGGTTTGTAGTCAAAGGAAGGAGTTCAACTCTCCTATCATACTTATCTCAAATTCATTATTCATGAGCTCAGAGAATGCTTTACACAAGGATTCATTAGTAGCACCAAATAACACATCAACAACATACGTTTCCACAAGCAAGAAATTTTTGCCATTTGTTTTAATAAATGACATCTTATCAATCTGTCCTTTTTTAAAATCATTTTCGAGTAAGAATTTGCTAAGCCTCTCATGCCATGCTTTAGGAGCTTGTTTCAATCCATAGAGGGCTTTGTGCAATTTGAAAGCATGATCAGGATAGTTTGGGTTTTCAAAATGAGGGGGTAGTTTGAGAAAAACCTTTTATTGCAATATTAATTTAAAAATGCATATTTCACATCCATTTGATATAACTTAGTGTCCATAAAAGATGACAATGTAAGTAGCATTCTAATGTCCTCTAATCTAGCTACAGGGGGAAAGGTCTCATCATAATCAATCACTTCTTCTTGGTTGTAACCCTTAACCACAAGTGTACCCTTATTGCTAACCACATTACCAGACCCTCTAACTTGTGCCTAAACACCCATTTGGCTCCAATTACTGGAAGCTTCCTAGGTCAGCTGGTCAAGGGCTAAACTTGTTTTCTTTTAAATTGGTTGAGTTCTTCTTGTATAACTAGGTCCAATGAGGGTCTTCAAGAGATTTAAGAGGACTTGGGGTTCTATAAGATAAACAAATGTAGAGAAAGCACACAAATTTATGAGAGAATAACAAGTCCTTACCACTGAGTTGATGTTTGACATGATGTTGTTCACATGATGGTGTGCAAGAAATCTATAGTCTCTCCTCAGTTCATGAAGATTTGAATCAGTGCCGATTCCCTGCCTTATCCCTTGTATACCCTCTTGCCTTGTTATAGAGTTCTTGGTGTTTTCAACTTCAGGGTTCTTCACAGTATCTTCTTATTGACTCGGGATACCCTGAGGTAGACTTTGAGCGGTTGCTTTGTTGTATCCAACTCTATCTTATTCTTCATCATCATGCCCACTGAGTGTAAAATTGTGGACTAAAGTTAGCCTAATGTTTACATCATTGCTTTCATCAAACACTATATTGATGCTTTCTTCAGCCACCTTAGTTCTTTGTTGTATACTCTGTATGCGTTGCTTTACTAAGGTATCCGACAAAGTTACCTTTATAACTTCTTGCATCTAATTTTCTAAGATTTTCTTTTCTATTGTTGTGAATGAAGCACTTGCTGTCAAATGCTTTGAAGTACAAAATCTTCAGCTACTTTTCTTAGAAGAGCTCAAAAGGATTTTTCTTTAGGATATGTTTGATCAAGTATTTATTAAGAATATAATGGTAGTGCTCACAAGTTTAGCCTAAAAACATTCTGGTAGATCATTTTCACATAGCATTCTCCTGGCCATTTCTTCCAAGATTTTGTTTTTTTTCTTTCAACTACCCTATTCTGTTGTGGAGTCCTTTGTGCTAAGGAGTTGTGTGATATCCTCATTTGATCATAGAATTCAACAAATTCTCCTTTAAAATCAACTCTATGCTCACTTCTCATAGCTTGAATTGGCGGTCCTTGAGTGTTCTATACTTGTCCACAATACTTGACAAACACTTTAAAAGTATTTGTTCTATCTTTCAGGAAAAACACCCAGGTAAAACTAGAATAATCATCAACAACACCAAATATATATCTACTGCCACTAAGACATTATTCTTATAGGAACACACAAATCCCTATACAGTAATTTAAGGGGCCTTGTGATAGGAACAATTTTCACGGCTTTGAATGAAGCTCAAACTTGTTTACCTTTTTATACATGCATTGCAAACTTGATCTTTATCATATTTATGCTTGGGAAGACATCTTACTAGATCATACTTGGATAATTTATCAATTACATGCATGCTTGCATGACCTAATCTTCTATGTGACAACCATGCATCATCATTAACAACTTTAAAATATGCTAGGGTCTTGGAATTAACATGACCAAGGGTAATAGTATAACATTTCCTTTGATCTAGATAGACTGATATTTCTAGTTTCGAGGCTAATGACATTATACAGAGTAGAATTGAAGGTAATTTTGTTCCCTTCATCACATAATTGAGAAATGATGAGAAAATTGAATTTAAGATCATTGACCAAGTAAACATTCTCAATTGATTTAGAGGAATTTTTTTCTCCAACTTTCCAACTCAATAATCATTTGACTTTTTATCTCAAAATGTAACTTTGCCTTGAATGGATTATTCAAGTTTTGAAAAAACTGTAGCGTCACCAGTCATGTGCCTTGAGCATCTGCTATCAAGGTACCATAGATCAATGTTTTACTTGGAGCGTACTTGCAAAACAAACACCAAACTTTTCTACTTCCTTGACTGAAAATCTGTACGTAGGATCTATTATTATATTCAAGAGCCTTGTACCCTTGGGTACCCATGCTTGAACAATTCTAAGACTGCATCCAATTTGATCCTTAGGATGCACAAAGTTTCTTTGCCACCATTTCTAACCTTCATGGGGAGATGTCACTTTAGTAAAGAAGTTCTGATATGATTTTCTTTTGTTGCTAGGATCATATGTCCTTCTCTGTTGAAGGAGACACTTTGGAATCAAGGTAATCTGTCTAAGTTTTCTTATCCCTTAGTTTTGAAAAAGATTTTTGAAAATCCTTGCATTGAGCTTTGAGCCTTCCGATCTTATTTTTAGCTTGATGAAGCTTGGCGGCTACTTAGACTTGAGGTTGAAAACATGATTATTTTTAGTTTTTGACCACTGCAATTTTTCCTTGAGAGCTTCAGCCTCTTTTTGGAGTCATCATACTTCTCATAGAATTGATTATAGAGTTTAAAAACTATTTGGTTTTAGGCTTTAATGACTTACATTCTGTGTATTAACGACCACATTCATCCTCACACTTTCCTTTTCATATTTTAAAAGAGCAATTTCATCATTAAGGGACTTGATCTTAAAAAGATACTCTTCCTCGGTATTCACACTAGGCATAACAATATGAATTAAATCATCTTTAGATATTTTAGAGACTAGAGATTTCACCTACTGAGTGGATAAGCCTTCAGCTTCCTTGAGTACTAATTTGCAGTGCCCTGAGATTAGGATTTGCCTTTTGATTTCTTTCATTTTCTATGAGGACAAGTTGGAAATATCATCCTTTTCATCTTCATTGTCACTGGACTCACTGTCGCTCCATGCAACTATCATGGGTTTTTTGCCTTTTCCCTTGAATTTTTCTTTTTAGGTTTCTTCTACAAAGATTGGTAATCTTTCATCATGTGTTCTCATTGGCCATAACCAAAGTAGATAATTCTGATAGTTTCAAGGTTCTGAAAGGAGGATTTTATATCTTTGTTGCCTTTTGAGGATGATCCTCTCCAAAACTTCTTGAACTCAAAATTCTTTCGCTTGAGCATTTTGTGGAAGCCTCTGGCCAATGTGACAATCTCATCCTAGTAAACTTCAGATTCTCTGTCACCTTGACTTTTAGAGTTCTTGACTATAGTTTAAGGCTACCCTCTGTCTGACGTTTCTTTTTGCTCTTCTTGTAGGTGGATCTCAAAAGTTAGGACTTTTCCAACCAGATCCTCCAACTTTAAGATCTTTAGCTTTTGATCCTCTTCAATGGTCATGACCTTGGCTCCCCATTGGTTCTTTAGGAGACTCTTAAGCAAGTTCATCACCATCTCTTCATTTGAGTATACTTTTTGAAGAGATTTGTGGTTATTGATATGTCAATAAATGTGATGTACATCTCCCTTACACCTTCATTAGGAAGCATCTTGGAAAACTCATATTAGTGTACATAGATGCTTATATTTAATTCTTTGACTTGACTTATGCTTTTTATTTGGTAACTGAGGCATTCCACACTTCAGTCACTATTTCATAAGCAATTTTACTAAATGCATTAGCATCTAAAGCACAATATAAAGGATTAAGTGCCTTATAGTTAGTTTGCACTCTTTGATGACCTTCAGAGGCATATTATCAATGGGCTGCTCGACCTGGTTAGTGCTAACTATGTGCACAATTCGAATTGGAGCCCTTAACACTATGTTTCATAGCTTATAGTCTTGATCTATCAGCCAGATCTACATAAGTTTCTTTGAGTGAGCGAAGCTAGATCCAAAAAGTAATGGAGCATCTGCACACAAATGTACCTTGACTTATCTTAGTCATTGTTAGGGAAGACATTTATCTTTACTCACTTCACGGTTAAATCACAAGAGATAAGACAAACTTTGGTACCAATTGTTGGTCCCAAGTAAGCTCATTCACCCTAAAGGGGGTGAATCGGGTGATCATAAATATTTGCAAATGAAACTTAAATCATAAATATTTGCAAATGAAACTTAAACACAGAATATCTGAATTAATAGCAAACTCAAGAACACTAAACAATAAAGTCAAAGGCACTTATCAAACACGTCATGGAAGTTGAGCAGTAAGTGAGTATAGCAGAAAGTAAAGCACACAATGTTTCTGAAAAAGGTTAACCCCTCCAATTAGGGTATATCCCCTCCTAAGGTCCCTTTGTTAGGATTTAACCACTTATATTAATTTGTTCCAAGGTTTACATAATGTGCAAGATCCACTGAGGGACGTTAACTACAACGTAGCCTTCAAGACCTCTCTTGAAGTGATTTCTCCTAAGTCCACACTTAGAAAGTATGACACCCCCCACACACACACATGTGCGTGTGTATGTATGTGCACGTGTGCATGCACGTGTATGTGTATGTGTGTGTGCATGACAAGGGTCCACTTCTGACAAGCCTGGTATAGTGCTTACGGATAAGAATTCAAGGCAATTGAACTTAAACTTTGAAACTCTAGGCATTCAATTTCCTAATGATCTTGTTGAGTAAGTTGCTTGTAAGCAATAAAGCACGTAGAGGGGATTTAAGTAAATGTTCAAACAAGATCTAGTGATCCTTACTCGATTTGCAAATGTGCTTCGGGATCAAACAATATATCAAGCGTACATTCGCATCACATTCAGGTGATTCTTCATCTTTGCATCCAACTGTCTCTTCTGCCTTCTTAATCTCGAGTGACACGGTAATAGTTTGGAAGATGGAATGCAATGGAAGTAGATAGTGAAAAGTAAAGGTTGGATATAGGTTAACATAAGATGATTAATAACTTTGGGTAGGTAAGAACGAGAGGATGACTAAGTGGCTTGAAAATTTGGGCTAGTTTGGGAATGAATAGGATCATGATGTTGGATTTAGGTTGCTAGTTCCAAATGAAATTGGGCCTTATCATAAACTGTTCTAAGTTGGGTTTAGATAGCTAACCTGTGAGCCTAAAAATCTACCTCATACCTAGATTGGGCCTAACATGGTTTTGTTGGTTTGTCTAGAATAGGGTAGTTTAAGCATGTCGGTAAATCTAGATGTACTCATGCATGGATCTTAGTCCTAGGGAATGGATGTATGATGCCTGAACTATAGATTTATGCACGGATCAAACATCTAGGTCTTAATTAAATTTATGCATTATGAATATGGTGTATGATTGGATGTAACATAGAATGGACTAGGACTCTAAATGTCTAATGAGATGCGTTGACTTTGGGTCTAGAGGGACTCATAAACTATGTATGATGATGCCAAATGATGTGTGAAACGTTGGACCAAGGTATTACACAGTCAATATATTATGACCTGATAATGACCTTTATGCCCACAAACGTTAAGGCTTCCTTAGTAGGCAAACCTAAGAATGTTGTCTAATATGGAATGAGATAACACTATGCCAAACTACTACCTAGTATGATCTGCATGTAGGACCCAAAACCATGCAACTTCCTATTTGATTCCATCTAAAATAGGCAAACAAACTTAGGTGAGACCCGAACCAAGAACATGGGCAGGTTGAACTTTGATTTTTCCTATCCTAGACACAGCTAGAGGATGACTTTATGAACCCTGTAACTTTAATACATGGGCATTTAGGGATGGATTATTCTTAGATAGCCTATTAAAGTTGCAAGCATTCACAGAATCATGCACACATATGAATTCCAACGTAAGGCGAAGGCTAAGTTATAAGTGGTTTAGGTAAGGTTTATAACAATCCTCTTGTGAGCTGTGGGGTGGAAGGTATGATTAGAATGTTTGGTTACTTTCTCATATATCATATGGATTAAGGAAAGTGTGTCACGGGTAGGAGAGATAGTTATCTACTCAGTTGGAAGTCTAATGGACCAACCTAGTGACCAACTATCTTCCTGAATAGTTGTTAATGCGTTTAAACCTAAAAGGTACTGTTAGCCTCAGAACGACAATATTTATGATGTAAGATGTCTAATGTTAGCATAATTAAAATAATTTTTCATTTTGATTTTCAAATCCCACGCTCTTAAAATAAACTCCTAGTGGAGTCGCCGTTGTAAGGACCACAACTCAGAATCAAGGTATTGTCCCCGCGAATGGTTGGACTACTTGCTAGATATGCTGTTTGGATTTTTATTTATTCATATTTAGTTTTTATTTTTACAACATAATCCTTCCTTATGCATTCCAGGAATAGGACCAACAACTGGTTCAAACAGTGGCAACTAGTAACTTAGACAATGCCTATAATCCAGAGAACCTGTCGGGTTACCTGGGGTAGAGCATGGCCCAATGCCTTGGCCCAAACATCGCAGACTGCTTGGATCAGGGAGCTTGTATGTGTCCAAAAACCAATCCATGTTCTGCCTTAAACTGAAGAATTAAGAACTTCAATGAAAAAAGTAAAATAAATAAATAAATAAATAAATAAAATCACCTTTAATAAAAATAGAGTCGCCTGTGAATTTTCTTAAGAAAAACTTGCAAAAGCTAAAGATGTTCTTTTTATCAAACCATAAATCAAAAGGGACATCGAAAGGGGCAATGAGTTCAATTTAAAGATGTTTTCGAAAGGCCCCTAAATAATCCCTGAAGTGGGAACCATCTGACTCAAGATCCAGAATAAGGGGCCAAAGATACGATATCGTGATGAATGCATCAGATGCTGCTCGTCATCACTAATGGCCTCTACTAATAAAAATAAGAAATAATAGTTAATTAACCATCATGTAGCATATTCAGATTTAGCAAATCAAACACAATGTCCAAATACAAGGTTAAGTGAAACAGAAGTAAATGTGGGAATCAAATCGCTATATCGGATGGGGGCTAACCTAATTATCAAAATTACATCTTTCCGAATACGAGTCAGTAAGGACCAAAAAAAACAAAGGGAGAAGAGAAGATGAAATTTTTTGGTTATTGCCCTCAGATTCACCCACCTGATCTACTCAGAGAACAAACAGGATTTTGGTAGTGAAATCTCTACTCATAGATTTTGTGCTTCTCTCTAGCATCTTTCCTCTCAATATCTAGTGTGTTGAACATAGGGGGTAACTCCTATTTATAGCTCCTAAAGGATAAACTAGGTTGAATCTAAAAAGAATACAAAAACTATAAATTATCACTTAGCAAAATCTTATCTTTATTGGTCGAGTACTCTAGATAAAATTTCGTCAATCCTTATCACAATAGACATGATTAGGACGCGGAAAGAAGAGTCATGAATCTAGCACGTTCAAGTCGGGTCCACCTAGGAACACAAACCATGTCTTGGGTGGACCGGCTACAAGAATCACGGTAGAAATCACGGTATGTTCTAGACTGGACACTTAGTTCACGTTAGGCTTGACAGTTTGATACTTTTGAAAGCTGGTTATTTTTGGAGCCAATTAAAGATTCTATTCTTGCTGGATCCCCAAACCACGGATTGGGGTATAACTTTTGTCATCGGATATTTTAAAAAACCGAGACACATTTTAAGGGCATATTTGTTATGAGCATATTGAACCTGTTACCTACTCCAATGCGCTCCAACCTGCTTGAACCTACTAACCTTTAGTTAAACTTGCTCCAACCTACTTAAACCTGCTAATTACTAGTCAAACCTACTCCTACCCACTCAGAAACCTACTTCCAAACTATTTCATTCTATAATTGCTGATCAAACCTCCTCCAACCTGCTCAAGCTTGCTTTCTGCTAGTCAAATTTGCTCTAGTAGGCTCTAACCTACTCCAATCCACTAACCGATCATCCAATATATTCATAACGAACAAGCTCTAAGTGTCTACAAATGCATTTCTTAGTCGGTGGCTATGAAAAGGCTTGTATGTGAGCTCGTAGGAAGCGAAGAATCCCAAATACAAAATTGTAGGTTGAGTGATTTCCAACATTAGTTGTCATCATCTTAATAATAATAATAATAATAATAATAATAATAAAATTAATCAATTAATTAATTATTTATTATTATTATTATTGTTATTATTATTATTATTATGCAACAAAAAAAATTAGTTTTTTATACAAGAGTTCAAATTCCGATTTCAATACTGATTACCATGATTATACATTGATATACATAGACAATATTTAATAATAGAAAAGCTTAAGAAATTAAGGTATCATTAAAATAGAAGGACTTTAATGTACTGTGATTAGTAATCACAAAGAAAAAGGTCAAAAAAGCATGTATTTAATGTAGGGTGGTGATCTAATACACACAGTATCAAAGAAAAATGTGGTACTGAACCAAAAGAAGACGTGAATTTGTTTTTATTAAAAAGCAATATATAAAATTGGGAATTTGATATTCAAAGGCAATTAGAATGCTTTATTTTCAAGCCTTTTTTTCCCATATTTTAATACTGTCCATTCGGCATTGCCCTGTCACATACGCATAGATTAAACCAAAATTGTACTCCATCTAAATAGTTGTTAACTGCACTATCTACAAATTCAATTTTATAAAAAGGAGTTAATTGTCCTATTGATTTTTGTCCCCCTTTTGTCCTCCATTTTTTCAGAAACTATTTGCACTTAAAAAATAAAAGTTAATAGAAATCCCTTTCTTTAGCAAGGCTCGTGAATAACCCCAAGTTTGATGATTATTTACACACATTATCAAAGTTTTGTCATTTTTTGTAACCCTATATAAAATTTGGTGATTTCTAGAAATTAAAGTTTGGAGCAATGTTAAGTGATTTTGCAGACTTTCTTCCTATTTAATATAGCGTATTAATTTGATTTAAGAAAATACTCCTATGACAAGTGAGCATTTAAGATGACAATTTATTTGTTTAACTTACTTTGTAGTGGTTTTTTTTTTTGGGGGGCGAGCTAGGGCGATATCGTTTTGCGGTAATAAAATCAGCGAATTCTACTCCTAAGGAAAAGAATATTGTTATAAGCAATAGAAAATGAGGTTTTTCTATGCTTGTATTTTGCCATCTCCTTAAAAAAGAAAATAGGGTTACAAAATAATTCATTAAAAATTATTTTATGCGAACCCTCTGCAGGCCCTGTTCGGCAAAATTAGCTATTTAGATAGCGGACAGCGGTTCAGGTAGCACATAACTATTCAGGTAGCAGACAGCGTTTCTAATTTAGCTGTTAGCGGATAGCTGTTTAGATGAGCGATTGCAACTAATATCTTCGGTAAATTTAGCTTTATGCTAGCTGATTATTGTAAATTGACATAAAAAGGTATAGATAATATTCAAAGATAAAATTTTTAAATGACAGTTTTGGCTCAAAAATATGAAACGTTACTTTTAAATATTAAACATTAATACTATTAGCTTTTCAAAAATGCTGCTTAAAATGTTAAACGCTACTTAAAATGCTAGTCAAAGTACTAGTTTGCCGAACACTAAAAATTAACTAATTAGTGTATTGACTTTGTCAAAACATTAAACGCCACCCAAAATACTGTTGCCGAACACGGCCACAGTGTACACTACGTTATACCAAAAGAATACAAATAGTCATCTTCTAATTTGTTAACAATAAAATTTAAATAATATTACTCTGTTTAATTGTTAGCATAACTTCGATTGTTTATTATGTTTAATTGTTAGCATAACTTCGATTGGAAAACAAAAGCAAAAAGATAGCGTTGAATTATGTTAAGACTTGAATTATGCGTTTAATATAATACTAATTTTCAGATGTACGGTCTGTGAAATTATCTTAAATTTTTTGAATTTTTTAGATTTATTTGTAACTAATTTAATTTATACATACCGACTTTAGATTATTGAACTTTTTTATTATTTTTAAACCTATGTATTCTAAATGATTTTGTGCATGAAAACGTCTTCTCTAAATTCAACCCTTTTATTAAAACACTATGACATATCCAATAACTGTGTTTCTTTTTTATCAAAGGAATAATGGTCATGGTTATTTTTTGTTTTGATTTTTATGCATATCAAATTGTGAAAAAAAACCGTGCTTCATATTTATGTTTCCAAACGTTGTGGAATAGTATTTAAAACGTCGATGCGAGCTATTTTTGTTCTAATCTTCAGAAAAAGTTAATCTATTTTCCTATTTCATTGACTTTTTTCTTCATTTTTAGAAAGTTGATTCAATTACTATACATCCATAAAATGAAATAAGAAAAATGAAAAGTTTAATTAATGGAAAATGCAAACTAATTTTGAACGTAACAATGAAATGAACAAATTAATGCTAGAACTTAGAAAGTGCCTCAAGGAATTCGAAGTGAACTAGTTTCTAATTTACATCAATAAGTATTAAACTTGGATAAATCAACCGAATTCTTGCAGCACTTGCTACATAGGCCCTGTTTGGCAAACAGTTGTTAGCTGTTTTAACTGTTTGTATTAGCTGTTAGCTGTTAGCTGTTTGAGTTAACTGTTTGAGTTAGCTGTTTATTGAAAAACTGTTTGGTAAAATTAGTTGTTTCTGATAAAGGTGTAAGACAAAAGGCTAATTCTTCAAAAAGCTCTTCCAAAAAGTTCATAGAATTAGCTTTTTTAAATTAGCTTTTTGGACCCAAGAAACTCTTTTAAAAAGCTCTTTCACCAAACACTCAAATTAGATTTTTCACTTGATCAAAAAACTAATTTTGGCCAAATAAGCTCTTTTTGGCCAAAAAGCTCTTCAAAAAACTCTTTGCCAAACAGAGCCATGGGCTTGTCTTGTGTTTAGCTCAAAATCATACAATTTTATCCCCCTTAATCTATGATTTTATACTCAAAATAATTATTAGTTAGAATTTTTACTTGTGCTTTGCTTATTTTACAGAAAAAGGAAGAAAACATATAGAAATTATTGGAAAATAAAATTTTAGGCCATAAAATAAGGATTGAAGTAACAACCCAAAAACCAGCCCAACCTTTTTTTATTCATCAACAAACAAAAAAATATGTATACATTTTCAAAATAAAAACCCGAGCCAACGTGCTGGGCACGTGCTTCATAGCCTTCCCCTTTTCATCTTCTCTCTTCCTGATTCTCGGTCCCCATGCCCCTGAAA
>NCQT01100627.1:7800-18453 GCA_002740465.1 Stenocereus thurberi
GGAATAGGTTTAGTCCAAAAAGGGACATAATCACCTTCTTGGTGTACATATACTTTATGGCAATGGCTTTTATCTCTATGGTAAAAAGCAACACTATAAGCCTCCATAGTTTATTGTATTGTGCAGTTTTGCTACTTACTGCTCCATGACATGGCTCCCCCACTCAAGGTGAAGCATATCATAACGTTAACCTGGACTCATTCGGGTCACCACCCCAATCGGCATCTGAGTATCCTTCGAACTTGAGGTCCTCGTTTTGATAGCAAGAGACTAACTTCGCTATACCACGAAGGTAGCTTGATTCTCTTGATAGCTTCCCAATGTGCAAGTCCTAGGTTGCTCTGATAGCGACTTACCAAGCTAATCACAAAGCAAATGTCAGGCCCGGTACATAACATGGCGTGCATCGAGCTTCCTACGGCACTAGTGTAAAAGACATTACTCATTTCCTCCTTTTCTTTGTCTGTTTTTGGGCATTGATCGAGACTCTAAGTTAATTCCTTCTCAATTGGAATGTCAACAGGTATGGAATAATGCATACACAATCGTTTAAAGACTTTTTTAATATATGCCTCCTGGCTCATATCTAGATGTTTCTTAGAACGATTTCTGATTATTTCCACGCCTAGGACATACCTAACTTCACCCATGTCCTCCATCTCAAAGACAGAAGACAGCCACTTCGTAGTGGCTTCGATCATCTCCAAGTAATTCCCAGCTAGGAATTTGTCTTCAACATATAGGGTAAGAAACACAATCTCCCCGGTGGATCTTTTGACATATACACAGTGGTCTTCTAAAACCTTAGATAAGTCAAACGAAGTTATAGCTTCATGAAATCTTAAGTAACAAGATCTGGAAGATTGCCCAAGACCGTACATGGATGGACCTTTTAAGACGCCGCACCTTGTCCTCTTGTCCCTTTAATACAAAACCAATGGGTTGGTCCATATAGAGCTTTGTCTGAAGATTACCATTGAGAAAATTAGTCTTTACGTCCATTTGAAACAACTCTAAGACCAAATGGGCAACCAAGGCTATGAGTAGGCGAATAGAGGCAAATCTCACCACATAAGAAAATGTCTCTTCATAGTCTACACCCTTAATTTGTGTAAACCCTTTCCCTACTAAACGGGCTTTGAACTTATCAATCGTACAATCTACCCGACGTTTTATTTTGAAAACTCATTTGTTTCCAATAGACTTACATTGGGGTGGAAGACCAACAAGTTCCCAAGCCTTGTTTCTCACCATTCGAATCCTTCTCATCCCTCATGGCGTCCATCCACTCTTTATGGTTTGGTGAATCAATTACCTCTTGATAAGAGGTAGGCTCTTCAACTTCTAAGAGAGTGCATAGGAATATTTCCTCTTTAACTTAGAAATGTCATTGAGAATTCTTCAATGCCCACTCCTTTGGATCTTAGGGCCTTCACTATTTATCTACCTAGGTGAGAAATCTCTCCCCCTTTCTCTAACAGGTATGAGACTGTAAATCCCTCGCCTTAAGCACGAGGAGAATTACTCCTACTATCCATTGGATGTGTGGGGTCCTAAACATGTTGACTAAGCATATGTTTAGGAGCAGGTGATTGAGGACAAACATCATTCTTAGGTTGATTCTCCTTGACATTTTGGAGATTGAGGGTAAACATCATTCTCCTTAAGAGTCAAACCTTCACCATTCCTTTCAAATAAGGAAGGTGTACCATCTTCAGTGTCTTAGTGAGAATTCAAATTCTCCCCCTCACCGAGAGATTGTTGAAGGTCTTGTTGTAACTCATACAATTCGAAGTCATTTTTTAAATTTCACTAAAATCTTGGGAACTCATCCTCAAGAAAATCAACATTACAACAATTCATTTCACGATCTCAATTGGTTTGAAAGTTTCTAGTACTTTGTTCCAATTAGTGTTTTGAGATATCTTCCTTAAGCGTTTTGGTTGAGATTGTTCTATACTCACTCATATCATAGTGGATTTTGTGCTATTGTTGCCGCCCGTGGTTTTCTCCCGAATTGGGTAAAATCATGCCCCTACAATTGTTTTTTTTTTTATCTTGTTTTATATTCTCTAATATCTACATCATTTATGCTTCCGCATATACTAAGCTCGAATTTCAAATGTTATTGTCTTTACAAGTAGTATCAGAGCAGGAGTCACTGATCTGAATTTCGAACATTTTCTTAAAGAATGTTTCTCATTGATATTGAGAATTTTGCCGACATAACAAGAACGATTTTGCCGTGTTCGTCCATTCCAAGGAATTTGGTCCAAGATAAATTTGTTGGATTTGTCGCAAATTCCTTTGCCGGTTTTGGAAGCAATCAAATGGTCCCTTTTTTGAAGATTACTGCTCGACACCCACGGCTCAAGTTGTGTGGTTGAAGATGTTTTATTTTATAGAAATTATATTCTTTCCATATTTTATATTGAATATCTCTTTCCTTTTTCGTAAAGATACTTAGGGGCCAAGACATATGTCTACGGCTAGAGTTAAACCTTGGTACATTTTGGGCTTCTCTATAAAGACTAGGTGGTTTAGCCCTGTTTGAAGCGGGGCATTTGTGAGTTCCTCTCGGCACCTACCTTTTTTATTCCACATTTTATTGAAAGTTTGTATTGAGAGATTTCTGTTGTAGTTGATCCTTGGATGTTTGCTTTGATATTTTTATCTCTCTTGTGGATCTTTTTCTTGAGCATTTGCTTTGAGATTGTTTTGCATTCACTCATATTATAGTAGATTTTGTATTGTTGTTGCCGTCCATGGTTTTCTTCCAATTTGGGTTTCCACATAAAAATTATGTGCCCCCTACTATTTTTTTGATCTTATTTTATATTCTCTAATATCTACATTCTTTATCGCTTCTGCATAAACTAAGCTCGAATTTAAATTATTGTTTTCCTAACAAGTGATATCAGAGCCTGATTATAGAATGGCAACAGTCACAAAGTTTGATATTCCCAAGTTCGATAGAAAAATGAGTTTCAACATCTGGAAGGTTCAGATGATGGCAGTTCTCACCCAAAATGGATTGAAGAAAGCTCTTGGTGGTAAAACCAAGAAATCCGATACTGCTTGTTAGGATCGATTACAAAATTGAATTAATGCAACAAATAAATCACAAAGATAATATAAACAAGTAATAATAGATCAACACCGAAATTTACATGGAAATTCAAAACGGGAGAAAACCACGCGCCAGGATGAGCAATGAATCCACTATGAGATAGGAGAATACAAAACTGATCATTTTGTAATTGATCTCTTCCTATTTGTTGCATTCATTCAATTACCGGGCAATGAATCCGCTATGAGATGGGAAACTACAAAACAAGCAGCCGCCTAGCATCTGTACTGACGTGGGCAATTACCTAGCAGTAGATTCTTACACTTCCGCATCTCTAAGGTATGTCCTTGATTTCTAACAGAAGCAATAACATAAAATGGCAAAAAGAGTTCAATAAAAATTGGAGATACTTTTAAATGCATCTGATTTACGATAATTCTACAAAATCATTCTTTAATAATTTCTGTTAAATATAGTGACACATTTCCAAAATTGCAAACTCTACTTTAGTATCTGTGTTTTTGCTTTACTAGAATCGGGTCTTATTGAATTTGAATCATAAAACGTAAGAACTCTTTGAGCTCTATAATTACCCCATCTTTTTTTCCAAAATGTACAATTATTTGAAGTTGGTGTTCGTAATCTTACATGAGGTACAACATACTCAATTTCAAAAATCATTTATACTCACCTAAACTCTTGAAAAAATGAAACATTCATCAGTCGAGCTCTTTATAGAGGACTCTAATGTGAAGAATTTTTTTGGAATCTTTCAGGTACATTTTATCTAGTTTCTACAATTTTCTTTCGTCATTGCTGATAAATCATTTGTCAAAGTGATTTACATCTCTTCTAATAAGTTGGTTCTTAGGTCATTTATCTTTATGAGACCAATGTTTGGCCCTAATTGGAAGCTAAAAATCCTTCAAGGACAAATGGGATAAGACTTCATAGAATTTAGGAATTTTATTTTATTTTTCTTGAATCTCATTAATGTAGAACAAAGCCTTTTACATATTTCATTTATTCATTATTTTGTAATAATTTGGTTCATGTAACATCATCGACTCCAAAGTTCAAATAATAAAACTCTATACCTTTTTTTTGGTGTGATTAAATCCATTACCAACAAATAAAACTTGGCTAAATAATAAAATGAACCATCTCAAACCATTAATCAGCATTGGTCAAGCTCGACTTATGACACATAGACCTAGGTATAGTATCTAGGCTATGATGATATCTCAACCATTTCAAATGCATTCTTAATTTGTCTCCATGAAAGGAATCAGGCCTAGGCCCATGGGAGTAATTCAAGGGATGACTGCAATCATGACCATCCTTGATAGTCATCTCGATATTAATGACGAGTCATAGCATATTTAACAAAATACTGAATAATGACTTCTAAATGTAACTTTGCATGTATATATTTGTATATGTTTTGCGTGCTTGTCCTAAGGCTTGACATATTCTTTAGTGCATCGTCATTTCCCTTTATGAAATTGTTCATACTCTAACTGGTATAGTTTTGCTGCCCTTTACACTTGATTTGGCTCCCAAAATAATTCTTAAACTAGAGATTTATTACTACTTTGTGTTTTGCAAGTTAAAAATGGAGAAGTGCCAAATTCAAGCGACATTTAGCCCTCCTTGAAGCCTTGAAGAAGGAAACATGCAAAAAAGAAGCGCATCACATGCCAAGTAGAAAGTTACAGAGAAAAAGAAGGTAGAAAAGTGGCATGGGCTACCTGTGTCACCTTAAATTTTGCAGAAAATTGGGAGGAGCATAACAGGCCAGGTTTGCAAACATTTGGTATGGTTAACCCTTGCCACTTGGCATGGCCATGCCAAAGTATAGAACTGTAGACATTTAAAGCATGTTTACACTAAGGAAAAGGAAGTCTTCATTCCTCTTCTGGACTTATCTTATTATAGCAACGTTTTCCTTCTCTATGAGAATTTCGTAAACTCATAGTTTCATCAATGGAAGGTTAATATTTGGTTTAATTTTTCATCATCTTCATACTTTTCTATGATTAGGCTCTAAATTCACTATATCTCTCCTAAATCTACATCAATTTTTGGTTTTTAATCTATCAAAATAACACCAAAATGATGATATTTAATGAGCAAGGTGCTAAGGGGACATTAAGGGTTCAATGGTAAAGGATTTGAGCCTATAATCTACTTCTTAAACGCCTAATCATCCCCTTTTCTTCATCCCCCTTTCAAGTTCTTTTTTCTTGTTTAACTTTAAATTTGGCAATCTTAAGTTTCTACTTCCATCAAAGGAAAATAGAATAGAGATGATCAATGCTAATTGTAAGTTGATTAGATGTCCAATGAATGTTAATCAAGCAAAAATCAGTATCAAGTACCATGGATTTACGGGTAATTTTCTATGTCCTCTCCTTTTATTGCTTTTGTTATATTAGAAAGTTATTAATTCTTAGATAGATATTTCTTTTATGGTGATCTTTTGAGGGGAAATTTGGGAAGTTAATGTATAGCCATGTCAAGCATTGGTCGTCTTGCACTACTCATCACCCTTTTTGTATCTTTATATGTCGATTACCTCCAATTAGGGTTAGATCAATAGTAGTTTAGTTAATTGTAGTAATATTTAGTTTTCATTAGTGGTTTGGTTAATTTGGTAGTGCATTTTAGATTAATGTTAGACTAATTAATTAATTAATTTAATATCCCTTCACAACCTAGCCATAACCTAGGCTAATTCACCAATATCCTTGCAGACAATAATCTGTCTCACTCAAAAACTAGTCAACAAATTTTGATGCTGTTGTCGAGGATGATGGCAATGGACTTGCATTTGCTCATGACTTGATTGTTGTAAATAGCATATTTTGTTTGTCATTAGAAGAAAACCCCTAAAAATTCTCAAAAACCAAAAATTTTAAAAATAGTGAATGAGTGCTCTGATGAGGGAGCCTAGTTGTGGGAGATTTGTTGTTCTTGAAATCTCACAATCCACATTGAGGTAGACTAAACCCTTGTGTTGAATTTGGAAGCAATTGTCGAAACAGGGGAGGTTTAATCCTCAACACCCCCTCCACCACTAAGAAGTCTAAATTAAATTTTCCATCCCCTAAGGTCCACAAGTCATTCTTATTTTTGAGTTTCAAAACTTGGTGAGCATCTTCAATTTCATTTAACCCTCAATACATGACCATGCTACCCAAATTCTTTACAGATGGTAATGCTCACTTGTTTCTAATTGAATTGGAGGAGGTATGCTCAGTGATAAGATTTCCAAATGTTCTAGAGGCCATTGTTTAGTTGCATTTCATTTCCATTGCTTTAATGAATTAGGCTATAAAGTGGATGCATAACCTCTTCGTAATTCTATCTCCATATAGGATGGGTTTGTGAGGGTGTTCTTATGAAAATACATCTCGAATGGCAAAATGGTTATATTAAGAAATGAAATCAACCATTTCGTGTGGCATGATAACAAATCTTTTTGAAAACATGTTGAGAGGTTTAAAATCATATGGGCTCAATGCCCTTGTCACAAATTAGAACAATGACCTTTTTTGCTAAATTATGTATCAGAGGTTTGACCAATGAAACCAAACCATGGTTGCATTCATGTATTAAGGGAGATTTTTCAACTAGAGTGAAACTGATGCATGATAATTTCTAGGAGAACTTGTGAAAAAGACTTGACAATGGGATACCAATAGATGTGAAAGTTTAAGTGCCTGGATAAGTAGTCAATAGGGGGAAACGCATGTGATTATAGGCACCACTTATATTGACATATGTTTAGCCTCATTTGAACAATGGTTAAAGGGATAGTCTTATCTCAATTCCCAAATAATTTTACCACTCCTTGTTACAATGATATTATCAAAGTGATAAAGAGAGTGAGAATATGGACAATATGGTAAGGGAGATAAAAGAGTGTAATTAGAGAATGGTGAAGAATGTGAGTGAACAATTAGCTCAACTTGCCATACAAAATAAGCTGAAATAGTCTTTACCTAGCCTACCCAAAGTGGACCTAGGAAGGGGACATTATCCTTTTCTTTTGACCTCAACGATGTAAGGAAAGTTAATGACCTGATCCCTAAGGTTATGGAAGAAAGTTAACACTCGTATGGGTGAACATGATGTAAATGTGCCCACTCCCCCATTTTCTTCTAGTCGCTTATCTTAATGTGTTTCTCATGGTGTGTCTACTTCTCCATATAACCCCGCTCCTTCTAAGGATATGGAATACCCTAAGGGGGTTGAGTCTTCTGTTACTATTGACTGTACGCATTCTAAGGCCACTCTTACTTCTTCTTGTATAACTCCAAAGCCTATTTCTCCTTTTCCTAACCAATTAAAGGGGAAAAGTCCTAATCTTATGTTGACAAGATAAGGAAGACTTTCTCCCATGTTAGGATTAGCTTCTAATGTTAGTTTGATCATTTCTAATTGAATGCCCAACAAGTAGAAGGACCCATGCTGTCCTATAATTTCAATTGTCATTGACAATCATAATATACATGAGACCTTACTTGACCGTGGTCGTAGAGTTAATCTCATGGCCTTCATGATGTGTGAGAGATTGGGACTAGGGGAGCTTAAACCTACCAAAATGATTCTTCAATTTGTTAACCATTCCATTAGGCTTCCTAGAGGAATGGTTTAGTATGTGTTAATCAAGGTTGAAGAATTCATATTTTCGATTAGCTTTGTCATGAGTAAGACCGAGGCTGTCATGTGTCCTGTAAATGAAATGCTAGTGATCATTAGTGAACCACTCCTTGCTGCATCAAATGCACTTATTAATTATAGGGACGGGAAAATTAAGTTGATGTTTGGGAATGTGACATTGGAATTGAATGTTTAATCTACAAAAATAACCAATAGGATTTGATAATATGGAACACTCTACATTGAAATAGATACGTGACTTTTCTTTGGATGAAGTGGAATTTGATCACGAAGAGAACTTGATGACATGTGTTATAACACCCCTATCCACTAGGGTTAGGGACGTTATTGATTTTTAAAACTCTGAAACGAAATTGACAGAGTTCCACCTAAAAACTTATCAAAAGGTAGGCTTAAAGCCTTACATTAGGTGCGTACAATTAACAATACATCAAGGATATAACCAACCACATGCTTGATCCGGATTAGTAAGTGTATGTATGTTGACTTTATCATGGACGACAAAGTCAAACTTCTTCAGTCAAAGGTACCATTACAAAAGCTCAGATTGAAGGTCCTTCGCCTTCATAACTTGATGCCATAATTCATTATCGGCACACAAAACAAAGTGCACTTGTAGCCTATCAGAGGGCGACTGTGGACTTGTTCAACCCCCAAATCAAAATCTGCATCAAAGCCTTCTATAGGGGCTAAAGAGAGAACATGCTGGGAAAACTTTGCAATATTCGCTCATAAGAGACTTATTAGAAACATGGGCCTCAACCTTGGGTATGTTAAGTGGCATAGGAGCAGCAAACTCCATCTTAACATACCTTTGGTCGGGGTCCTCATGAGAAATCTAGTCAAAGTCAAGAGGATCTTCACATTTCAAGACATCCTCCATGTCAAGCTCAGGCGAAGGGGAAAAATCATCCAATAATGAAGAACTAGGAGAAACCACTTTCTCCTTCATAAGATAAAACACAGCATAGTGTCTATCCACCTCAAAAGTTATACGTTCCTTTCTTACATGAATGTGGCAACCAGCTGTAGCTAAAATGGGCCGACTTAGGATAATTTGAGCATCATCGGTCACGGGTATATCAATTATGATAAAGTCATTAAAGTCCTCCAACATCCAAATATCTCCTACATTGACTGGTACATTATCCAATCTGCCTATGGGTTGCGTCTCAGAACCGTCTACTAACTGTAGTGAAAAGGGCGCAGCTTTTAATGGTCCTAGGTGAAGCTTATGAAACAAAGAATATGGCATTATACTGACGCTTGCAACTAGATCACATAAAGCTCTCTTTATTTTCACCTTTCCCGCAATACAGGAGACAGAAAAACTACCTGGGTAAGGGAGCTTAGGTGAAAAAATTGTGGGGATCTCTATAGGGTCATTCTCTGTCAATGTGATAGTCTTGCCACCATCATTCATCTCCTTACTTCCAGCCATTATTATTTTCCTATCCTCTTCCATTGATATATCCTCAGGGTCAGAAAAGTCCCCTGCTTTTTCCTTCAAGGTGACACAGTTTCAATGCTCTCGAGGGTTAAGTTCTGGCTTACTAAGAAGTCTATCTGAGGGCGTAAATGAAAAGCTACCTTTTTGGGAAAGCTAAGCTTCCAATGTCCTATTATGAGTTGTAAGCACATCAACTTTTGAGACTAATTGCTTAATATACTCATCCTATTTTTGTAAATTAGACTTTCAGGGCACTTGAGAAGGGAAAGGAGGTCTTTGAAAACTAGGAGGTGGTCTAGCATTCACTGGAGGCATGTTTAAAGGGTTTGAATTAGACCATTTGAAGTTTTGTAGGTGCTAGAGTAAGGGTCATTGGCTGGTATCATGTTAAGTTTTAAACATAGTTAACTTCACTAGGTTCTTAGGAAAAAGAGTTCCCAACTTGACAATTCAAAGTCACATGCTCAATAGAACCACAAATTTCACAAGGGAAAGGGGCACTAGAATTCAAAGCATTAACATTCATTTAGTAAGCAAAGTAAGCGCATCAATTTCAAGCTTACCTCCAACCCGTTTAGGTTGGCTGCATTCGGTTGACCATTTGAAATTGTTAAGTATGATATCCTCAATTAAGTTATAGGTTTCATCCTCAGTTTTATTCATCAAGGTTCCTCCCGCCGCTGCATCAATAGTGGACCTTACAGATTGGGTCAAACCATTATAAAAAGCTTAGATAATCATCCAACGTTGAAGACCATGATGAAAGCATAAACGCAGCAAATCTTTAAATCGCTCCCAAGCTTCGTAGAGTGTCTCTTCATCTGTTTGCATAAAGTTGGTGATTTGATTCCCTAAGCTGACTGTTTTGCTCGGAGGGAAAAATTTAGGGGAAGGCTCTTGTTAACTCATCCCAAGTGGGAATACATCCTGATGGCAAAAAGTGTAACCAAGCCTTGCTTTATCTCTCAATGAGAAGGGAAATAAGCGCAATCAAATGGCATCAGTAGAGACTCGATCAAGCTTCAACATGTCGCACACCTCTAAAAAGACCGAGGGTGTAAATTCGGGTCTTCCAAAGAAGTTCCTCCAAACTGGGATTGTTGCACCATGGAGATGAGTGCCGGTTTGAGCTTGAAATTATTGGCATTAATAGGAGCACAAGTGATGCTTGAGGTGATCCCTTGGACTCTAGAGATAACGAAATCTTGAAGTGTCCTTCTTTGGTCACCTTCTCCTCCCGCCATGTTTGTCGAATTCCTTCTTGCGTCGCATCTCTGTTCTTCAATCCTTTGTTGCTTCTTCCTTAAGTGGAAAGTCCTTTCAATCCTGGGATTGGGTTCATACAAGATTTGACTTTGCATAAACGGAAAAAACTCCTGTAAACACTATCACCAACACTACTAGCGTAATCAAATAAGAAAATAAAATGAAAATAAAAGTAAAA